>JAEMTY010000017.1:72500-253073 GCA_020423425.1 Chrysopa pallens
CTTTTTTTTTTCTCTCTTTTTTCTTTCTTCTTTTCTTTTTCTCTTTTTTTTTTCTCTCTTCTTTTTCTTTTCTTTTTCTTTTTTTTTCTCTTCTTTTTTTTTTTTCTCTCTCTTTTTTCTTTTTTTCTTTCTCTTTCTTTTTCTTCTTTCTTCTCTTCTTTTCTTTTTTTCTTTTTTTCTTTTTTTTTTTTTTTTCTTTCTCTTTCTCTTCTTTTTTCTCTTCTCTTCTTTTCTTTTTTTTCTCTCTCTTTTTTCTTTTTCTTCTCTCTTTTCTCTTTTTCTTCTTTTCTCTTTCTCTCTTTTTTTTTCTTTCTTTTTTCTTCTTTTTTCTTCTTTTCTTTTTTTCTCTTTCTCTTTCTCTTTCTCTTCTTCTCTTTTCTTTTCTTTTTTCTTCTTTCTTTTTCTTTTTTCTTTCTTTTCTCTTTTTTTCTTCTTTTTTCTCTTTTTCTCTTTTTCTCTTTTCTTCTCTTTTCTTTTTTTTTCTCTTTTCTTTTTTTCTCTTTCTTTTCTTTTTTCTTCTTTTCTTTTCTCTTTTTTCTTCTTTTTTTTTCTTCTTTTTTTCTTCTTCTCTTCTTTTTCTTTTTTCTTTCTTCTTCTCTCTTTCTTTTTTTTTTTTTCTTTTTCTTTTTTTTCTCTTTTCTTCTTTTTCTCTTCTTTTTTTTTCTTCTTTTCTTTTTCTTCTCTCTTTTCTCTCTTTTCTTTTTTCTCTCTTCTTTTTCTCTTTTTTCTTTCTTTCTTCTTTTCTTTTCTTTTTTTCTTTTTCTTCTTTCTTTTTTTTTTTCTCTTTTTCTTTTTCTTCTCTTTTCTCTCTTTTCTTCTTCTTTCTTTTTTTTTTCTTTTTCTCTTTTTTTCTTTCTCTTTCTTTCTCTTCTTTTCTTCTTCTCTTTTCTTTTTCTTCTTTTTTTCTCTTTTTTTTTCTTCTCTTCTCTTTTCTCTCTCTTTCTTCTTTTTTTCTTCTTTCTTTTCTTTCTTCTTTTCTTTTTTCTTTCTCTTTTTTTTCTCTTTTTTTTTTTTTTCTTTCTTTTTTTCTTTCTCTTTTTCTTTCTTTTTCTCTCTCTTTTTCTTTCTCTTCTTCTTTTTTTTTTTCTCTTTCTTTCTTCTCTCTTTTCTTTTTCTTTTCTCTTCTTCTTTTCTTTTTTTTTTCTTTTCTCTTTCTTCTTTCTCTTTTTCTCTCTTTCTTTTTTCTTTTTTTCTCTCCTTTCTTTCTCTTCTCTTTTTTTTCTCTTTCTTCTCTTTTTTTTTTTTTCTTTTTCTCTTTTTCTTTTTTTCTTCTTTTCTTTTTTCTTTTTTCTTTTTTCTCTTTTTTTTTCTTTTCTTTTCTTTCTCTTTCTTCTTTTTTTCTTTTCTTTTTTCTTCTTTCTTCTTTCTTTTCTCTTTTCTTCTCTTTCTCTTCTCTTCTTTTTTTTTCTCTTTTTTTTCTTTTTTCTTTTTTTTCTTTCTTTTTCTTCTTTTCTTCTTTCTTTTCTTTTTTTCTTTCTTCTCTCTTTTTTTTCTTTTTTTTTTCTTTTTTTTTTTTTTTTCTTTTTCTTTCTTCTTTTTCTTTTTTTTTTTTTCTCTTTTTTCTTTTCTTTTCTTCTCTTTTTCTTTTCTTCTCTCTTCTTTTCTTTTCTCTTTTCTCTCTTTCTCTTTTTTTTTTCTTTCTTTTTTTCTCTTCTTTTTTTCTTCTTCTTTCTTTCTTTCTTCTTTTTTCTTCTTTTTTTTCTTTTTTTCTTTCTTCTCTTTCTTTCTTTCTTTTTCTTTTCTCTTTTTTTTTCTCTTTTTTTTTTTTTTCTTTCTTTTTTCTCTTTCTTTTTTTCTTTCTCTCTTCTTTCTTTTTCTTTTTTCTTCTTTTTCTTCTTTTTTTTTTTTCTTTTCTTCTTCTCTTTCTTTTTTCTTTCTCTTTTTTTTTCTCTTCTCTCTTTTCTTTTCTTTTCTTTCTCTCTTTTCTCTTCTTTCTTTTCTTTTTTCTCTTTTCTCTCTCTTTTTTCTTCTTTTTCTTTCTTCTTTTCTTTCTCTTTTTTTTTTTTTTTCTTCTTTTTCTTTCTTTTCTCTTTTTTTTCTTTTTTTTTTTTCTTCTTTTTTTTCTCTTTTTTTCTTTTCTTTTTTCTCTTTTTTTTCTTTTTCTTTTTCTCTTTTTTTTTTTCTTTTTCTTTCTTTTTTCTTTCTTTCTTTTTCTCTTTTTTTTCTCTTCTTCTTTTTTCTTTTTTTTTTTCTTTTTCTTTTTTCTTTTTCTTCTTTTTTTTTTTTTTTCTTTTTTTTTTTCTTCTTTCTTTTTTCTTTTTTCTTCTTTTTTTTCTTCTTTTTTTTCTCTCTCTTTTCTCTTTTTCTTTTTTTTCTCTCTTTTTTTTTCTTTCTTTCTTTTTCTCTTTTTTTTTTTTTCTTTTTTTTTTTTCTTTTCTCTTTTCTTTTTTTTTTCTCTTTTCTCTTTTCTTTCTTCTTTTTTTTCTTCTTTTTTCTCTCTTTTTTTTTTTTTTTTCTTTTTTTTCTTCTCTTCTTCTTTTTCTTTTCTTTTTTTTTCTTCTTCTTTTTCTTTTTTCTTTTCTTTCTTCTTTTCTTTCTTTCTCTTTCTTCTTTCTCTTTTTTTCTCTTTTTTCTTTTTTCTTTTTTTTCTTTTCTCTTTTCTCTTTTTTTTCTTTTTTTTTTTTTTTCTTTTTCTTTTTCTCTTTTCTTTTTTTTTCTTTCTCTCTTTTTTCTTTTTTTCTTTTCTCTTTTTCTCTTTCTTTTTTTCTCCTTTTCTTTTTCTTTTCTCTTTCTTCTTCTTCTTTCTCTTTCTTTTTCTTCTTTTTTTTTCTTTTTTCTTTCTTTTCTTTTCTTTTTTTCTTTCTCTTTTCTCTCTTTCTTTTCTTCTCTTTTCTCTTCTCTTTTCTTCTCCTTTCTTCTTTTCTTCTTTTTCTTCTTTCTTTCTTTTCTTCTCTCTCTTTTTCTCTTTTCTCTTTCTCTTCTTTTTTTCTTCTTTCTTCTTCTTCTTTTTCTTTCTCTTTTCTTTCTCTTCTCTCTTTTCTTCTTTTTTTTCTTTCTTCTCTCTTCTTTTTCTTCTCTTTTTCTCTTCTTTTTCTCTCTTTTTCTCTTTCTCTTTTCTTCTTCTCTTCTTCTCTTTCTCTTTCTTTCTTTTTTCTCTTCTTTTTCTTTTCTTTCTTTTCTTTTTTCTCTTTTCTTTTTTCTTTTTCTTCTCTTTCTTTTCTTTCTTTCTCTTTCTTTTTTCTTTCTTTCTTTCTCTTCTTCTCTTCTTTCTTTTCCTTTCTCTTTTTTTTTTCTTTTCTTTTTTTTTCTTCTTCTCTCTTTTTTTTCTTCTCTTCTTTTCTTTCTTTTCTCTTTCTCTTTTCTTTTCTCTTCTTCTTTTCTTTCTCTTTTTTTCTTCTTTCTTTTTTTCTTTTTTCTTTCTTTTCTCCTTTCTTCTTTTTCTCTTCTTCTCTTCTTTTCTTTCTTCTTCTTTCTCTTTTCTTTTTTCTCTTCTTTCTTTTCTCTCTTTCTTTTTTCTCTTTTCTTCTCTCTTCTCTTTTTTTCTTTTCTTTTTCTTTTTCTTTCTTTCTTTCTTTCTTCTTCTCTTTCTTCTTCTTTTTTTCTTTCTTTTCTTTTTCTCTTCTTTCTCTTCTTTTTTTCTTCTCTTCTTTCTCTTTTCTCTCTTTTTCTTTTTCTTTCTTTCTCTTTTCTTTCTTCTTTTTCTTTTCTTCTTTCTTTTCTCTTTTTCTCTTTCTTTCTCTTTTCTCTTTTCTTCTCTCCTTTCTCTTCTTCTTTTCTTCTTTTTCTCTTTCTTTTCTTTCTCTTTTCTCTCTTTTCTTTTTTCTTTTTTCTTTTTCTTTTCTTCTTCTTTTCTTTCTTTTTTTCTTCTCTTTTCTTCTTCTCTTTTTTTCTTCTCTTTTCTCTTTCTTTCTTTTCTTCTTTTCTTCTTTTTCCTTTCTTCTTTTTCTCTTCTCTTTTTCTTTTTTCTTCTTTTCTTTTTCTTTTTCTTTTTCTTTCTTTTTTTTCCTTCTTCTTTCTCCTTTCTTCTTCTTTTCTTTTCCTTTTTCTCTTTCTTCTCTTCTCTTTTTTTCTTCTTTCTTCTTTTCTCTTTTCTCTCCTTTTTCTTCTCTCTCTCTTCTTCTTTCTTCTCCTTCTCTCTTCTTTCTTTCTTTCTTTCTTTTCTTTTTCTCTTTTTTTTCTCTTTTTCTTCTTCTTTCTTCTTCTTTCTTTTCTTTTTCCTTTCTTCTTCTCTTTTTTCTCTCTTTCTTCTTTCTTTCTTCTTTTCTTTTCTTCTCTTTCTTTCTTTCTCTCTTTCTCTTCTCTTCTCTTCTCTCTTTCTTCTTCTTCTTCTCTCTTTTTCTTCTTTTTTCTCTTTTCTTTTTTTCTTTCTTTTCTTTCTTCTTTCTCTTTTTCTTTCTCTCTTCTTTTTTCTCTTTTCTTTCCTTTCTTCTTTTCTTCTTTTTTTTCTCTTCTTTTCTCTCTTCTCTTTCTCTTCCTTTTCTCTTCTTCTCTTTTTTCTTTCTCCTTTTTCTTTTCTTCTTTTTCTTCTCTTTCTTTCTTTTCTTCTTTTCTTTTCTCTTTCTTTCTCTTTTTTCTTTTTTTCTTTTCTTTTTTTCTCTCTCTTTCTCTTTTCTTTTTCTTCTTCTTTCTTTTCTCTCCTTCTTTCTTCTTTCTTTCTTTTTTCTTTCTTTTTCTCTCTTTTTCTCTTTCTTTTTTTCTTCTTTTTTTCTTTTTTTCTCTTTCTCTCTTTCTTCTTCTCTTTCTTTCTCTCTTTTCTCTCTTTTCTTCTTTCTTTCTTTTTCTCTTCTTTTTCTTCTTTTTTCTTCTCTCTTCTTCTTCTTTTTCTTTTCTCTCTTCTCTTCTCTTCTTTTTTCTCTTTTTTTCTTTCTTCTTCTTTTCTTTTCTTCTTTTTTTCTCTTTCTCTCTTTCTTTCTTTTTCTCTTTTCTTCTCCTTCTTTTCTTTTTTCTCTTCTTTCTTTTCTTCTTTTCTTCTTCTCTTTCTTCTTTCTTTTCTTTCTCTTCTTTTCTCTTTTTCTTTCTTTCTCTCTCTTTCTTTTCTTTTTCTTCTTCTTTCTCTTTCTCTTCTTCTTTTCTTTTTTTTTCTCTCTTTTCTTCTTCTCTCTCTTCTTTCTTCTCTTTCTTTTTTTCTTTTCTCTTCTTTCTTCTTCTTCTTCTTTCTTTTTCTTCTTTCTCTTCTTTTCTCTTTCTCTTTTTCTTCTTCTCTTTTTTTTTCTCTTTTTTTTTCCTTCTTTTTTTTTTCTTTCTTTCTTCTCTTCTTCTTTCTTCTTCTTTCTTCTTTCTTCTTTCTTCTTTTTTTCTCTCTTCTTCTTTTCTCTCTTTCTTCTCCTTTCTCTCTCTTTTTTTCTTCCTCTTCTTCTTTCTTCTTTCTCTTCTTCTCTCTTTTTCTTCTTCTCTTTTCTCTTCTCTTTCTTCTTTTCTTCTTCTTTTTCTCTTTTTCTTTCTTTTTCTTCTTTTTTTCTTCTTTTCTTCTTCTTTCTTCTTTTCTTCTTCTTTTTTCTTCTTTTCTTTCTTTCTTTTTTTCTTCTCTTCTTCTTCTTCTTTCCTTTTCTTTCTTTCTCTCTTTCCTTCTCTTCTCTTTTTCTTCTCTTCTTTCTTCTTTCTTCTTTTCTCTTTTTCTCTTTCCTTTTCTTTTCTTTTTCTCTTTCTCTTCTTCTTTCTTTTTCTTTTTTCTTCTTTTCTTCTTTTCTTCTTCTTTTCCTTTCTCTTTCTTTCTTTTTTCTTTTTTCTTCTTCTTCTTTCTTCTCTTCTTCTCTCTTTTCTTCCTTTCTTCTTTTTTCTTCTTTTTCTTTCTTTTTTTCTCTTCTTTCTTTTTTCTTCTTTTCTTCTCTTTTCTTTTCTTCTTCCTTCTTTCTTCTCTTCTTTTCTTCTTTTCTTTTCTTCTTCTTTTTTTTTTCTTTTCTCTCTTTCTCTTCTTCTTCTTTTTCTTTTTTCTCTCTCTTTCTCTCTTTCTTTCTTTCTTTTTCTCTTTTCTTCTTTCTTCTCTTTTCTTTTCTCTTTTTCTCTTTTTCTTTCTTTTTTTCTTCTTCTCTTTTCTTTTCTCCTCTCTCTTTCTTCTTCTTTTCTTCTTTTCTCTTTCTTTTTTCTTTCTCTCTTTTTTTCTCTTTTTTTCTCTCTTTTTTCTTTTCTTTCTCTCTTTTTTCTTCTCTTCTTTTTTTCTTTTCTTTTTTTTCTCTTCTTTTCTTTTTTTTTTTCTTTTTCTCTTCCTTTCTTCTCTCTTTTTTTTTCTTCTTCTTTCTTCTCTTCTTTTTTTCTTTTTCTCTTTTTTCTCTCTTTTCTTCTCTTTTTTTCTTTTCTTTCTCTTTTTTTTCTTTTTTTTTCTCTTCTTTCTTCTTTTTCTTCTTCTTTCTTTTCTTCTCTTCTCTTTCTTTTCTTTCTCTCTTCTTTCTTCTTTCTTTTCTCTTTTCTTCTCTTTTTCTCTCTCTCTTCTCTTCTTCTTTCTCTTTCTTTCTTTTTCTTCTCTTTCTTTTTCTCTTTCTTTTTCTTTTTCTCTCTTCTTCTCTCTTCTTCTTTCTTCTCTCTTTTCTCTTTTTTTTTCTTTTCTTTCTTTTCTTTCTTTCTCTTCTCTCTCTTTCTTCTTTCTCTTTTCTTTTCTCTCTTTTTCTTTTCTTCTTTCTTCTTCTTTTCTCTTTTCTTTCCTTCTTTTTCTTCTTCTTCTCTTTTCTTTCTTCTTCTCTTTTTTTTTTCTCTTTTTTTCTTCTTTTTTTCTCTTCTTCTCTCTTTTCTTTCTCTCTTTCTTCTTTTTTTCTCTTTTCTTTCTCTCTTTTTTTTTTCTTCTTCTTCTTTTTTTTCTCTCTTCTTCTTCTTTTTCTCTTTCTTTCTTTCCTTTCTTCTTTTCTCTTTTCTCTCTTTCTCTTTTTTTCTTTCTTCTTCTTCTCTCTTTTTTTTCCTTTTTTCTTTTTTTTCTTTCTCTTCTTTTTCTTCTCTTCTTCTTCTCTTTCTCTTCTTCCTTCTTTCTTCTTTCTTTTTTCTCTTTCTTTCTTTCTTCTCTCTTTCTTTTCTCTTTCTTTTCTTCTTTTTCTTCTCTTCTCTTTTCTCTTTTCTTTTTCTTCTTTCTTTCTTCTTTCTTTCTTCTTCTTTTCTTCTCTTTTTCTTTCTTCTTTCTTTTTCTTTTTCTTTTTCTTTTCTTTTTCTCTCTTTCTTTCTCTTTTTCTTCTTTTTTTCTTTCTCTTTTTCTTCCTTTTTCTTCTTCTCTTTTCTCTTCTCTTCTTTTCTTCTTCTTTTCTCTTTTTCTTCTCTCTTCTTTCTTTTCTTCTTCTTCTCTTTTCTCTTCTTTTCTTTCTCTTCTTCTTCTTTTTCTTTCTCTTCTTTCTTTTCTTTTTTCTTTCTTTCTCTTTCTTTTCTTTTCTTTTCTTTTTCTCTTTCTCTTCTCTCTCTTTTTTTCTCCTTCTTCTCTTTCTTCTTTCTCTTCTCTTTCTTTCTTCTTTTTCTTCTCTTCTTTTTTCTTTTTCTCTTTTCTTTTCTCTTCTTCTCTTCTCTTTCTTTTCTTCTTTTTCTTCTTTTCTCTTTTTTTTTTCTTTCTTTTCTTTCTTTTTCTCTCTCTTCTTCTTTCTTTCTTCTTTTCTCTTTTTCTTCTTCTTTTCTCTTCTCTTTCTTTTTTCTTTTTTCTTCTCTTCTTTTCCTTTCTTTCTCTTTTTTCTTTTTTTCTTTCTCTCTTTCTTTCTCTCTCTTCTTCTCTTTCTTTTCTCTTTTTTTTCTTTTCTTCTCTTCTCTTTCTTTTCTTCTCTTTTCTTTTTTTCTTCTCTTCTTTCTTCTCTTTTTTTCTCTCTCTTCTTCTTTCTTTTTTCTTTCCTTCTCTCTTTTTTTTCCTTCTTCTCTTTCTTTCCTTTTCTTCTTCTCTCTTCTTTCTTCTCCTTTTCTCTTTTTTCTTTTCTCCTCTTTTTCTTTCTTTTCTTTTCTTTTTTCTTTTCTTTTTCTCTTTTCTTTTTCTTTTCTTCTTCTTCTTTCTTTTTTTTTCTTTTTCTTCTCTTTTTTTCTTTCTTTCTTTTTTCTTTCTTTTTTTCCTTTCTTCTTTCTTTTCTTTTCTTTTTCTCTCTCTTCTTTCTTTTCTCTTCTTCTTTCTTTTCTTTTCTCTTTCTTCTCTCTTTCTTTTCTCTCTTTCTTCTTCTTTTTCTTTTCTTCTTCTTTCTTTTTTTCTCTTCTCTTTTTTTCTTTCTTCTTCTTTCTTTCTTCTTTTTTTCTTTTTTTCTTCTCTTTTCTTTCTCTTCTTCTCTCTTTTTTCTTTCTTTTTTTTTCTTTTTTCTCTTCTTTTTCTTCTTCTTTCTCTCTTCTTTTTCTTTCTCTTTTTTTTTCTTTTCTTCTTTTTCTTCTCTTTCTTTCTTTCTTTTTTCTCTTTTCTTTTTTTTCTTTTTTTCTTTTTTTTCTTTCTTCTTTTCTCTTTTTCTCTTCTCTTTTTTTCTTTTTCTTCTTTTCTCTTCTTCTTTCTTTTCTTTTCCTCTTCTTTTCTTTTTTTCTCTTTCTTTCTTTTCTTCTTTCTTTTTTTTTCTCTTTTCTTTTTTTCTCTTTTCTTCTTCTTTTCCTTTCTTTTCTCTTTCTTCTTTTTTTTTCTTTCTCTTTTCTTTTTCTTTTTTCTTCTCTTCTTTTTCTCTTTTCTTCTTTTCTCTTCTTTTTCTTCTTCTTTTTCTTCTTCTTTCTCTTTCTCTTTTTCTCTCTTTTCTTTCTCTCTTCTCTCTCTCTTTTTTCTCTTCTTTTCTTCTCTTTTCTTTCTTTTCTACTTCTCTCTCTTCTTCTCTTTTTCTTTCTTTCTTTCTTCTTCTTTCTCTTTCTCTTCTTCTTCTCTCTTTTTCTCTCTTCTTTCTTTCTTTCTTTCTTCTCTTCTTTTTTTTTTTCTTTCTCTTCTCTTTTTCTTTTCCTTCTTTTTTTTTTTCTTTTTCTTTTCTCTTCTTTTCTTTTTCTTTTCTTCTTTTCTTTTTCTTTTTTTTTTCTCTTCTTCTCTTTTCTTTTTTCTTTCTCTTTCTTCTTTCTTCTCTTTTCTTTTTCTTTCTTCTTTCTTCTTCTCTTTTTCTTTTTTCTCTCTTCTTCTTTTTTTCTCTTTCTTTTCTCTCTTTCTTTTCTCTCTTTTTCTTTTTTTCTCTTCTTTCTTCTCTCTTCTCTTTCTTTCTTCTTTTCTCTTTTCTTTTTTCTTTTCTTCTCTTCTCTTTTCTTTTTTCTCTCTTTCTTTTTTTTCTCTTTTTTTTTTTTTTCTTTTCTTTCTTTTCTTTTTCTCTTCTCTTCTTCTTTTTTCTCTTCTCTTTTTTTCTTCTTTCTTTCTTCTCTTTTTTCTTCTTCTCTTTTTCTCTCTTTTTTCTTTCTTCTTCTTTTTCTCTCTTTCTTTTTCTTTTTTCTTTCTCTTCTTTTTCTCTTCTCTTCTTTTTTTCTCTTTTTCTTTTCTTCTTTTCTTCTTCTTTTTTTCTTTTCTTTTTCTTCTTCTTCTCTCTCTTCTCTTCTTCTCTTCTTTTCTTCTTTCTCTTTCTTCTTTTTTCTTTCTTTTTCTTCTCTCTTCTCTCTTTTCTTTTCTCTTCTCTCTCTTCTTCTTCTTTTTTCTTCTTTTTCTCTTTTTCTTTTCTCTTCTTTTCTTCTCTTTCTCTTTTCTTTCTCTTCTTTTCTTTTTTCTCTTCTCTTTTTTTTTTTCTTTTTTTCTCTTTCTTTTCTCTCTTTCTTTTTCTTCTTTTCTTCTTTCTTTTTCTTTTTTTCTTCTCCTTTCTTTTCTTTCTTCTTTTTTTTCTTCTTTTTTCTCTTCTTTTTTCTCTTTCTTCTTTCTTTTTCTCTTTTCTTTTCTCTTTCTTTTTTTTTTCTTTTCTTCTCTCTTTCTTTCTTTTCTTCTTCTCTTTCTTCTTTTTTTTTTCTTTCTTTTTTTCCTTCTTCTTTCTTTTTTTTCTCTCTTTTCTTTTCTTTTTTCTTCTCTTTTTCTTCTTCTCTTTCTTTTTCTTTTCTTTTCTCTTTCTTCTTTTTTTCTTCTTTTTCTTTCTTTTTTCTTTCTTTTTTCTTCTTTTTTCTTTCTTTCTTTCTTCTTTTTTTCTTCTCTTTTTTCTCTTTCTTTTCTCTTTCTTTTCTCTTTTCTCTTTTTTTTCTTCTCTTTTCTTTTTTCTTCTTCTTCTCTTTCTTTTTCTTCTTTTCTTTCCTTCTCTCTCTTTTCTTTCTTTTCTTCTTTTCTTCTTTTCTTTTTCTTCTCTTTCTTCTTCTCTTTCTCTTCTTCTCTCTTTCTTCTCTTTCTTCTTCTCTTCTTTTTTCTCTCTCTTCTCTCTTCTTTTTCTTTTTCTCTTTCCTTTTCTTTCTTCTTCTTTTTTTCTTTCTTTTCTCTTTCTCTCTTCTCTCTTCTTCTTTTTTCTTTCTTCTCTTTTTTTTTTTTTTTTTCTCTTTCTTTTTTCTTTTTCTTTTTCTTTTCTTCCTTCTTTTTCTTCTTTTTCTTCTCTCTTTTTCTTTTTTTTCTTCTTTTCTTTCTTTTTTTTTTCTTTCTCTTTTCTTTTCTTTCTTTTCTCTCTTTTTCTTCTTCTTCTTTTTTTTTTTCTCTTTCTTCTTTTTCTCTTTTTTTTTTTCTCTTCTTCTTCTTCTCTTCTTCTTTTTTCTTCTTTTTTCTTCTTCTCTTTTCTTCTTTCCTTTTCTTTTTCTCTCTTTTCTTCTCTTCTCTTTTTCTTTTCTTTTTTCTTTCCTCTTTTTTTCTCTTCTTTTTCTCTTTTCTTCTTTTTTTTCTTTTTCTTTCTTTCTTTCTTCTTTTCTTTTCTTCTTCTTTTTTTCTTTCTTTCTCTTTTTTTTTCTCTTTCTTCTTTCCTTTTCTTTTCTTTCTCTTTCTCTCTTCTTCTTTTCTTTTCTTTTCTTTCTTTTTTTCTTCTTTTTTTCTTTCTTCTTTTCTTTTCTTTTTTTCTCTTTTCTTTCTTTCTTTCTCTTCTTTCTTTTTTCTTTTTTTCTTCTTTTTCTCTTTTTTTTCTTTTTTTTTCTTCTTTTTTTTCTTCTTTCTTCTTTTTTTCTTCTTCCTTCTTCTTCTTTTTTTTCTTCTTTTCTTTCTTCTTCTCTTCTTTTTTTCTCTTTTCTTCTTTTTCTCTTCTTCTTTTTTTTTTTCTTCTCTCTTTCTTCTTTTTCTTCTTTTTTCTCTTTCTTTCTCTTTTTTCTCTTTTCTTCTCTCTCTTTTTCTTTTTTTTCTTTTCTCTTTCTTTTTCTTCTTCTCTTTTTTCTTTTTTTCTTCTTTCTTCTTTCTTTTTTTTCTTCTCTTTTTCTTTTTTTTTCTCTCTTTTTCTCTCTTTTCTCTTCTCTTTCTTTTTCTTTTTTTTCTTCTTTTTCTCTTCTTCTTCTTTCTTTTTTCTTCTTCTTCTTTTTCTTCTCTTTTCTCTTTTTCTTTTTTCTTTTTCTTCTTTTCTCTTTCTTTTTTCTCTTTTCTCTTTTTTCTCTCTTCTCTCTTTCTTCTTTCTTTTCTCTTCTCTTTCTTTCTTCTTTTTCTTCTTTCTTTTTTTTTTTTTCTCTTTCTTTCTCTCTCTCTTCCTTTTTTCTTTCTTCTTTTCTTCTTTTTCTTTTCTTTTTTTTCTCTCTTTCCTTCTTTTCTTTTTCTTTTTTCTTCCTCTTCTCTTTCTCTTTCTTTCTTCTTTTTTTTCCTTTTTCTTCTCTTCTTTTTCTCTCTTTTCCTTTTTCTTTTTCTTTTCTTTTTTTTCTTTTCTTCTTCCTTTCTTTTTCTTCTTTTCTTTTTCTCTTTTTTTTCTTTCTTCTTCTCTTTCTCTCTCTTTTCTTTTTTTCTCTTCTTTTTCCTTCTTCTTCTTCTTCTTCTTTTCTCTCTTTTTTTTCTCTTTTCTTTCTTTTTTTTTCTCTTTTTTCTTTTCTTCTCTTTTTCTTTCTTTTCTTTCTCTTTTTCTTCTTCTTCTTTTTCTTCTTTCTTTTTCTCTTTTTTCTTCTTCTTTTTTTTCTCTTTTTTTTTTCTCTTCTTTCTTTTTCTTTCTTTTTTTTTTCTTTCTCTCTTTCTTCTCTTCTCTTCTTTTCTTCTCTTTTTTTTCTTTCTTCTTCTTTCTCTTTCTCTTCTTTTTTCTTTTTCTTCTTTTTTTTTCTCTCTTTTCTTTTCTTTTCTTTTCTTCTTCTCTCCTCTTTTTTTTCTTCTTTTCTCTTCTTTTTTTCTCTTCTTTTTTTCTTTCTTCTTTCTTCTTTTTTCTCCTCTTCTCTTTTTTCTTTTTCTTCTCTTTTTTCTTTCTTCTCTTCTCTCTCTTTTCTTCTCTTTTCTTCTTTTCTTTTCTTCTCTTTTTCTTTTTCTTTCTTTTCTTCTCTTTCTTTTTTTTCTTCTTCTTCTCTTCTTCTCTTTTTCTTTCTTTTCTCTTCTCTTTCTCTTTTTCTTTCTCCTTCTTTTCTCTCTTCTTCTCTTCTTTTCTCCTTTTCTCTTTTTTCTTCTCTTTCTCTTTTTTTTCTTCTCTTCTTTTTTCTCTTTTTCTTTTTTTTTTTCTCTTTTTTCTTTTCTCTTTTCTTTCTTCTTCTTTTTCTTTTTTCTTCTCTCTTCTTTTCTTCTTTTTTTTCTTCTTTCTTCTTCTTTCTCTTTTTCTTCTCTTCTTCTTTCTTTCTTTCTTTTTTTCTTTTTCTTTTTCTTTTCTTTCTTTTTCTTTTTCTCCTTCTTTTTTTTTCTTCTCTTCTCTCTTTTTCTTTCTCTTTTCTCTCTTTTCTTTTCTTCTTTTCTTTTTTCTTTTTCTTTTTTTCTTCTTCTTTTTCTTCTCTTTTCTTTTTTCTTCTTTCTTTTTTTCTCTTCTTTTCTTCTTTCTTCTTTCTCTTTTTCTTTTCCTTTTTCTTTCTTCTTTCTCTTTCTTTTTTCTCTTCTCTTTCTTTTTTTCTTTTCTTCTTCTCTTCTCTTCTTTTTTTTTCTTTTTCTTCTTTTTTTCTTCCTTTTCTTTTTCTCTCTTTTCTCTTTCTTTTTTTCTTTCTCTCTTCTTTTTTTTCTTCTCTTCTTCCTTCTTCTTCTCTTTTTCTTTTTTTCTTCTCTTCTTTTCCTCTTCTTTTCTCTTTTTTCTTCTTCTTTTTTTCTTTTTTCTTCTTTTCTTCTTTTTTCTCTTTCTTTTTTTCTTCTTTCTTTCCTTTTTCTTCTTCTCTTCTCTCTTTCTTTTCTCTCTTCTTTCTTTTCTCTTTTCTTTTTCTTCTTTTCTTCTTCTTTTTTTTCTCTTCTCCTTTCTTTTTCTTTTCTTCTTTTTCTTTCTCCTCTTTCTCTTTCTTTCTTTTTTTCTTCTTCTTCTCTTTCTTTCTTTCTTCTTTTTCTTCTTTCTTTCTTCTTTCTTCTCTTTTTTCTTTTTTCTTTTTCTTTTTTTTCTTCTTTTTTTTCTTCCTCTCCTTTTCTTCTTCTTCTTTCTTTTTCTTTCTTTTCTCTTTCTTCTTTTTTTTTTTTCTTTCTTTTTTTCTTTTTTTTTTTTTTTTCTTCCTTTCTTTTTTTTTCTTTCTTTTCTTTTCTTCTTCTCTTCTCTTCTTTCTTCTCTTTTCTTTTCTTTCTTTTTTCTCTTTTTTTTCTTTCTCTTTCTTTTCTTTTTTTTCTTTTTTCTTTTTTCTTCTTTTTTTCTCTTTTCTTCTTTTTTTCTTTTCTCTTTTCTCTTTCTTTCTTTTTTTTTTTCTCTTCTCTTTTTTCTTCTTTTTCTTCCTCTTTTCTCTTTTTTCTTTCTTTTTTTCTTTTCTTCTTTTTCTTCTTTTTCTCTTTTTTCTCTTTTTTTTTTCTTTCTCTTTCTTCTTCTCTTTCTTTTTTCCTTTTCTTTTCTTCTCTTCTTTCTTTTCTTTTCTCTCTTTTTTTCTTTTCTTTTTTTCTTTTTTTCTCTCTTTTTTTTCCTTCTCTTTCTTTCTCTTCTCTCTTCTCTCTTCTTCTCTCTTTCCTTTTCTTTTTTTCTTTCTTCTCTTTCTTTCTTCTTTTTTTCTTCTTCTTTTTCTCTTTTTCTTCTTTTTTCTTCTTTTCTTTTCTTTCTCTTCTTTTTCTTTCTTCTCTTCTCTTTTTTTCTTTTTCTTCTTTTTTCTCTCTTCTTCTTTTTTTTCTTCTTCTTCTTTCTCTTTTTTCTTCTTCTTCTTTTCTTCTCTCTCTTTTTTTCTTCTCTTTTCTTCTCTTTTTTCTCTTTCTTTTTCTCTTCTCTCTTTTCTTCTCTTTCTCTTTTTTTTTCTTCTCTTCTCTTCTCTTTCTCTTTTTTCTTCTTCTTTTCTTCTCTTTTTCTCTCTTTTTTTTTTTTTTTTTCTTTTTTCTTCTTTTTTTTTTCTTTCTTCTTCTCTTTCTTTTTTTCTTTTTTCTTTTCTCTCTTTTTTCTTTTTTTTTCTCTTCTTTTTTCTTTTTTCTTTCTTTTCTCTTTTTCTTTTTTTTTTTTCTCTTCTCTTTTCTTCTCTTCTCTCTTTCTTTTCTCTTCTTTTTCTCTTCTCTCTTTTCTCTCTTCTTTCTTCTTCTTTTTTTTTTTCTTCTTTTTTCTCTTTCTTTTCTTCTTCTTCTTTCTTTCTCTCCTTTTCTTTCTCTCTTCTTTTCTCTTTCTTTTTTTCCTCTCTTTTCTTTTTTCTTCTCTCTTTTTCTTTTTTCTCTCTTCTTTTTCTTCTCTTTTCTTTCTCTTTCTTTTTTTCTCTCTTCTTCTTTTTTTTTCTTCTTTTTTTCTTCTTCTTCTCTCTTTTTCTCTTTTTTCTCTTCTTCTTTTTTTCTTCTTTTTTTTCTCTTTTTCTTTCTTTTTTTTTTTCTCTTTTTTTTCTTTTTTTTCTTCTTTCTCTTTCTCTTTTTTTTCTTTTTTTTTCTTTTCTTTTCTTCTCTCTCTTCTCTTCTTTTCTTTTCCTTCTTTTTCTCTTTCTTCTTCTTTTTCTCTTTTTCTCTTTTTTTCTCCTCTTTTCTTCTTTTTCTTTTTCTTTTTTTTTTCTTTTCTTTTTTTCTTTTCTTTCTTTTCTTCTTTTTCTTCTCTCTTCTTTTTTCTTCTTTCTTTTTTTCTTCTTTTCTTCTTTTTTCTTTCTCTTCTCTCTTTTCTCTTTCTTTTTTCTTCTTTTTCTTTCTTTCTCTCTTTTCTTTCTTTTCTTTCTTTTCTTCTTTTCTTTCTTTCTTTTTCTTCTTTTCTCTTTTTTTCTTTTCTTTTTCTTCTCTTTTTTTTTTTTCTCTTTTTTCTCTTTTTTCTCTTTCTCCTTTTCTTCTTTCTCTTCTTTTTTCCTTCTTCTTTCTTCTTCTTTTCTCTCTCTTTTTTTTTTCTTTTCTCTTTCTCTTTTTTCTTTTTCTTTCTTTTCTCTTCTCTCTTTTCTTTTTCTTTTTTTCTTTTTTCTTCTCTTTCTCTTTTTTCTTTTTTTTTCTTCTTCTTCTCTTCTTTTCTCTTTTCTTCTTCTCTTCTCTTTTTCTTCTTTTTTTCTTCTCTTTTCTTTTCTCTTTTTTTCCTTTCTTTCTCTTCTTCTCTCTTTTTCTCTTCTTTTTTTTTTTCTCTTTTTTTTTCTCTTCTTTTTTCTCTTTTCTTTTCCTTTTTTTCTCTTTTTTTTCTTTTTCTTCTTTCCTCTTTCTTCTTTTTCTTCTTTTTTTTTTCTTTTTCTCTTCTTCTTCTCTTTTCTTTTTTTCTTTTTCTTTCTTTTTTTCTCTTTTCTCTTCTTTCTCTCTCTTTTTTTCTCTTTTTCTTCTTTTTTTCTCTTTTTCTTTCTTTTTTTCTTTTTTCTCTTCTTTTTTTCTCTCTCTTTTTCTTCTTTTTTTTTTTTTCTCTTCTTCTTTTTTTCTTTCTCTTTTTCTCTCTTCTTTTTTCTCTTTTTCTTTTTTTTTTTTCTCTCTCTTTTTCTCTTTTCTTCTCTTTTTCTTCTCTCTCTCTCTTTCTTTTCTTTCTTTCTTCTTTTTTTCTTTTTTCTTTCCTTTTCTTCTTTTTTTTCTCTCTTTTCTCTTTTTCTTCTTTCTTCTTTCTTTTCTTTTTTTTTTTTCTTTTTTCTCTTTTTTCTTTCTTTCTTCTTTTCTTCTTCTTCTTTTTTTTCTTCTTTTTTTTTCTCTTTTCTTTTTTTTTTTCTTTCTCTCTCTTTTTCTTTCTCTTCTTTTCTCTTTTCTCTTTTCTCTCTCTTTTTTCTTTTTCTTTTCTCTTTCTTCTTTCTTTTTTCTTTCTTTTCTCTTTCTTCTCTCTTTTTCTTCTTCTCTTTCTTCTCTCTTCTTTTTTCTTTTTTCTCCTTTTTCTTTTTCTTTTTCTTCTTTTCTCTTTTCTTCTTTTTTTCTTTTTCTCTTTTTCTTTTCTTTTCTTCTTTCTTTCTTTTCTTTTCTTCTCTTTTCTTTCTTCTTTTTTCTTTCTCTTCTTTCTTCTTTCTTCTTCTCTCTTTTTTTTTTTCTTCTCTTTTTTCTTCTTTTTTTTCTCTTCTTTTTCTTTTCTTCTCTCCTTTTCTCTTTTTCTTCCTCTTTCTTCTTTTCTCTTCTTTTTTCTCTTCTTTCTTTTTCTTTTTTCTTTTTTTTTTTTCTTTCTTCTTCTTCTTTCTCTTTCTTTTCTCTTTTTCTTCTTTCTTTTCTTTCTTTCTTCTCTTCTTTCCTTTTCTTCTTTTTTTCTTTTCTTTCTTTTCTTCTTTTTCTTTCTTCCTTTCTCTCTTTTTCTTTTTTTTTTTCTTCTTCTTCTTCTTCTTTTTCTCTCTTCTTTTTCTCTTTTTTTCTCTTTCTTCTTTTTTTTTTTTCTCTCTTCTCTTTCTCTCTTTCCTTTTTTTTTCTTCTTCTTCTTCTCTCTTTTCTTTCTTTTTCTCTCTTTTCTTTTCTTTCTTTCTTTTTTTTTTCTTCTCTTCTTTCTTCTTTCTCTTTTTTTCTCTTTCTTTTTCTTTCTTTCTTCTCTTTTTTTTCTCTCTTTCTTCTCTTTTTCTTCTTCTTTTTCTTTTTTTTTTTCTCTTTTTTTTTTCTCTTTTTCTTTTTCTTTTCCTTTTCTTCTTCTTTCTTTTCTTCTTCTCTCTTTTCTTCTTCTTCTCTCTTCTTTTTTTCTCTTTCTTTTTTTCTTCTTTTTTTCTTCTCTTTCTTCTTTTCTTCTCTTTCTTCTTTCTTTCTCTTCTTTTCTTTTCTCTTTTTTTCTTTCCTTTTTTTTTTTTTTTCTCTTTTTTCTTTTTTCTTTTTCTTTTTCTCTTTCTTCTTTCTTCTTCTCCTCTTTTTTCTTCTTTTCTTCTTTTTTCTTCTCCTCTTCTTTCTTCTCTTTTTTTCTTTCTCTTCTCTTTTCTTCTTTTTCTTCTCTTTCTTTTTCTTTTTCTTTTTTTCTTTTCTTCTTCTTTCCTTCTTTTTTTTTCTTCCTTTTTCTCTTCTCTTCTTTTTTTCTTTTCTTTTTTTTCTTTCTTCTCTCCTTTTTTTCTCTCTTCTTCTTTTTTCTTCTTCTTTTTCTTCTCTTCTTTCTCTCTTCTTCTTCTCTCTCTTTCTTCTCTTCTTCTTCTTTCTTTTCTTTTTCTTCTTTTTCTTCCTTTCTTTTTTTTCTTCTTCTTTTTCTTTTTTTTCTCTTCTTTTCTTCTTTTTTTTTCTTTCTTCTTCTTTTTCTCTTTTTTTCTTTCTTTCTTTTCCTTCTTTTCTTTCTTTTCTTTTCTTTTCTTCTTCTCTTTCTTTTCTTCTTTCTTTTCTCTTTCTTTCTTTTCTCTACTTCTTCTTTCTTCTTCTCTTTCTTTCTTTTTCTTTTTCTTTCTTCTTTTCTTTTTTTCTTTTCTTCTTCTCTTCTTTCTTCTCTTTCTTTTTCTTTTTCTTCTCTTTTTCTTTTTTTTTCTTCTCTCTCTTTCTTTTTCTTCTCTTCTTTCTTCTTCTTCTTCTTCTCTTCTCTTTTCTTTTTTTCTTTCTTTCTTTTTTCTTTTCTCTCTCTTTCTTTCTCTTTTCTTCTCTCTCTTCTTTCTTTTCTTCTTTCTTCTCTCTTCTTTTCTCTTCTCTTCTTTCTTCTCTTTTTCTTCTTCTCCTTCTTTTTTTCTTCTTTCTTCTTTCTCTTCTTTTTTCTTTTCTCTTTTTCTTCTTTCTTCTTTCTCTCTTTCTTTTTCTTCTTTTTCTTCTTTTTCTTCTTCTCTTCCTTCTTCTCTCTTCTTTTTCTTTCTCTCTTTTTCTTCTCTCCTTCTCCTTCTTCTTTCTTTCTCTTCTCCTTTCTCTTTTTCTTCTTTTCTTCTCCTTTCTTCTTCTCTTCTTTTTCTTTCTTCTTCTTCTCTTTTTCTCTTTTTCTTTTCTTCTCTTCTTCTCTTTTTCTTCTCTTTCTCTCTTCTCTTTTCTTTCTTTTTTTCTTCTCTTTTTTTCTTTCTTCTCTTTTTTCTTTCTCTTCTTCTTTTTTTTTTCTTCTCTTCTTTCTCTCTTTCTTTTCTCTTCTTCCTCTTTTTCTTTCTTTTCTTCCTCTTTTTCTTCTCTTTCTTTCTCTTCTCTCTTTCTTCTTCTTTTCCTTTCTTTCTTCTTCTTTCTCTTCTCTTCTTCTTTTCCTTTCTCTTCTTCTTTTTCTCTTTTCTCTTTCTTCTTTTCTTTCTTTTTCTTTCTTCTCTTTCTTTTTCTTTCTTTTTCTTCTTCTTTTTCTTCTTTTTCTTCTTCTTTTTCTTCTTTTTCTTCTTCTTTTTCTTCTTTTTCTTCTTCTCTTTCTTCTTCTTCTTCTTCTTTTCTTTTCTTCTTCTTTTCTCTTTCTTCTTTCTTTCTTTTCTCTTTTTTTTCTCTTTTTTCTTCTCTCTTTCTCTCTCTCTTTTTTTCTTTTCTCTTTTTCTTTTTTCTCTCTTTTCTTTTTTCTTCTCTTCTCTTCTTTCTTTTTTCTTCTTTTTTTCTTCTTCTCTTTTTTTCTTCTTTTCTTTTCTTTCTTCTTTTTCTTTTTCTTTTCCTTCTTTTTTCTTTCTTTTTCTTCTTCTTTCTTTTTCTTCTCTTCTTTCTTTTTCTTTTTTCTTTCTCTTCTTTTTCTCTTTTTCTTTTCTTTCTCTTCTTTTCTTTCTTCTTTTTTTTTCTTTTCCTTTCTTTTTTTTTTCTTCTTCTTTTCTCTTCTTCTCTCTTTTTCTTCTTTTTTTTTCTTTCTCTCTTCTCTCTTTTTCTTCTCTTCTTTCTCTCTTTCTCTCTTTTTTCTTCTTTTCTTTCTTTCTCTTTCTTCCTTTTTCTTTTTCTCTTCTTTTTCTTTTTTTTTCCTTTCTTCTTTTTTTCTTTTCTTTTTTCTTTTCTCTCTTTTTCTTCTTTTTCTCTCTTTCTTTTTCTTTTCTTTTCCTTTTTTTTTTCTTTCTTCTTCTTTTTTTTTTCTTCTTTTTTCTTCTCTTTCTTTCTTTTTTTTCTTCTTTCTCTTTTTTTTCTTCTCTTCTCTTTCTTCTTCTCTTTTCTTTTCTCTTTCTTTTTCTTTTCTCTTCTTCTCTCTTTTTTTTTTTCTTCTTTTCTTTTTTTTCTTTTCTTTCTTTTCTCTTCTTTCTTTTTTTCTTTTCTTTTCTCTTTTCTCTTTTTCTTCTTTTTTTTCTTTCTTTTTCTTCTTCTTTTTTTCTTCCTTTCTTTCTTTTTCCTTTCTCTTTCTTTCCTTTTTTTCTTCTCTTCTCTCTTCTTTCTTTCTTTCTTTTTCTTTCTTCTCTTCTTTTTCTCTTTCTTTTCTCTTTTTCTCTCTCTTCTTCTTCTTCTCTCTTTTTTTCTCTTTCTTCTTTCTTTTCTTCTTTTCTTCTTTTTTCTTTCTTTTCTCTCTTCTCTTTTTTTCTCCTTCTTTTCTCTTTTTTTTCTTTCTCTTTTCTCTTCTTTTTCTTCTCTTCTTTCTTCTTTTTCTTTCTTCTTTTTTCTTCTTTCTTTTCTTCTTTTCTCTTTTCTTTCTTCTCTTCTCTTTTCCTTTCTTTTCTTTCTTTTCTTCTTCTCTCTTTCTCTTCTTCTTTTTTTTCTTCTTTCTTTTTCTTCTTTTTTTCTTCTTTCTTCTCTTCTTTCTTCTTTTCTCTTCTCTTTTTTTCTTCTTTTTTCTTTCTTTCTCTCTCTTTTTCCTTCTTTTCTCTTTTTTTCTTCTCTTCTTTTCTTCTTTCTCTTCTCTCTTTTCTTTTTTCTCTTCTTTTCTTTTCTCTCTTCTCTTTCTTTCTCTTCTTTTCTCTCTCTTTCTTCTTTCTTTTCTTCTTCTCTTTTCTTTTTTTCTTTCTTTTTTTTCTTCTTTTTCTCTTTTCTTTTTTCTTTTTTTTCTTCTTTTTTTCTCTTTTTTCTTCTTTTTCTCTTCTTCTCTTTCTCTTTTTTTCTCTCTTCTCTTTTCTTTTTCTTTCTTTTTCTTCTCTTTTTTTCTTTCTCTTTCTTTTTTCTTTTTTCTTTCTTTCTTTCTCTCTTTTCTTCTTTTTTTTCTTTCTTCCTTCTTTTCCTTTTTTTTTTCTTCTTCTTTCTTTTCTCTTCTTTTCTTTTCTTCTTTTTTCTCTCTTCTTTCTTCTTCTACTCTTTTCTCTTTTCTCTTTTTTCTTTTTTTTTCTTTTTCTTTTCTTCTTCTTTTCTTTTTTTTCTTTCTCTTTTTTCCTTTCTTTTCTTCTTTCCTTCTCTCTCCTTCTTTCTTTCTCTTTTCTCTCTTTTTCTTTCTCTTTTTTTTCTTTTCTTCTTTCTCTTTTTCTTCTTTTCCTTCTTTTTCTTTCTTTCTCTTTTCTTTTTCTTCTTTTTTCTTTTTTTTCTTCTCCTTTTTTCTTCTTTTCTTCTCCTTTCTCTTTTCTTCTTTTCTTTTCTTTTTTTTTTCTTCTCTTTCTTTTCTTTCTTCTTCTCTTTTTCTTCTTTTTCTTCTTTTTCTTCTTCTCTTTTTCTTTTTTTCTTCTCTCTCTTTTTTCTTCTTTCTCTTTCTCTCTTTTCTCTCTTCTTTCTTCTCTTTCTCTCTCTTTTCTTCTCTTTTTTCTTTTCTTTCTTTTCTTTTTTCTTTTCTTTCTTCTCTTCTTCTTCTTCTTTTTTTCTTCTTTCTCTTTTTTCTTCTTTTTCTTTTTTTTTCTTTTCTCTTTTTCTTTCTCTTTTTTTTTTCTTCTTCTTTTTTTTTCTTTTTTCTTTTTTTTTCTTTCTCTTCTTTTTTCTTCTCTTCTTTCTCTTTTTTTTCTTCTTTTCTTTTCTTCTTTTTCTCTTTCTTTTCTCTTTTTCTTTTTTTTTCTTTTCTTTTCTTCTTCTTCTTCTTTTTCTCTTCTTCTCTTTCTCTCTCCTCTTCTCTTTTTTCTTTTTCTCTTCTCTCTTCTCTTTTTTCTTCTTCTTTTCTCTTCTTTTTTTCTCTCTTCTTTCTTCTCTTTTTCTTTCTCTCTCTTCTTTTTCTTTCTTTTTCCTTTTCTCTTCTCTTCTTTTTCTTTCTTTTTCTTTCTTTTTTTTCTTTTCTTCTTTCTTCTTTCTCTTTTCTTCTTTTTTTTTTTTTCTTTTTCTTTTTTCTTCTCTCTTTTCTTCTTTCTTTTCTTTCTTCTCTCTTCTTTTTTTCTTTTCTTTCTCTTTTTCTTTTTTCTTCTTTTTTCTTTTTTTTTTTCTTTTTTTTTTTCTCTTCTTCTTTCTTCTTCTTCTCTTTCTCTTTTCTTCTCTTTTTTTTTCTTTCTTCTCTCTTTTTTCTTCTTTTTTTCTTTTTCTTTCTCTTCTCCTTTTCTTTCTTTCTTTTTTTCTCTTTTCTCTTCTTTTTTCTTTTCTCTCTTTCTCCTTTTTTCTTTTCTTTCTCTTCTTCTCTTTTTCTTTCTTTCTCTTCTTTCTTTTTTTTTCTTCTTCTCTTTTTTCTTTTTCTTTTCTTCTCTCTTTTCTTTTTCTTCTCTCTTCTTTCTCTCTTTCTTTCTTTCTTTTTTTCTCTTTTCTTCTTTTTCTCTTTTTTTTTTTTTTTTTCTTTCTTTTTCTTTTTTTCTCTTCTTTTCTTCTCTCTTCTTTTTTTTCTTTCTCTTTCTTCTCTTTCTCTCTTCCTTTTCTTTTTCTCTCTTTTTTCTTTCTTCTCTCTTTTTCTTCTTTCTTTTTTTTTTTTCTTTTCTTCTCTTTCTTTCTCTTCTTCTTTTTTCTTTTTTTTCTCTTCTTTCTTCTTCCTTTTTCTTTTTCTTCTTTTTTTCTCTCTCTTCTTTTTTTTTCTTCTCTTTTCTCTTTTTTCTTTTTCTTTTTCTTTCTTTCTCTTTCTTCTTTTTTCTTTTCTTCTCTTTCTTCTTTTTTCTTCTTCTCTTCTTTTCTTCTTTCTCTCTTCTTTTTTTTCTTTTTCTTCTTTTTCTCTTTCTTCTTCTTTTTCTTCTTTCTTTTTCTCTTTTTCTTTTTTCTTTTCTTCTTCTTTTTTCTCTTTCTTCTTCTTTTCTCTTTCTTCTTCTTTTCTTCTTCTCTTTCTTCTTTTTCTCTTCTTTTTTCTCTTCTTTTCTCTTTTTTTTCTCTTCTTCCTCTCTTTCTCTTTTCTTCTTCTCTTCTCTTTCTCTTCTTTCTTCTTCTCTTCTTTTTTCTTTCTTTTCTCTTTTCTTCTCTTCCTTTTCTCTCTTTTCTCTTTTTTTTCTTTTTTTTCTTCTTCTTTCTTTCTTCTTTCTTTTTTCTCTCTTTTTCTTCTTCCTTCTTTCTTTCTTTCTTTTCTTTCCTTCTCTTTTTTCTTCTTCCTCTCTTTCTCTTCTTTTTTTTTCTTTCTTTTTTCTTTTTCTTCTCTTTCTTTTTTTTTTTTCTTTCTCTTTTTTTTCTTCTTCTCTTTTTCTTCTTTCTTTCTTCTCTTCTTTTTCTTTTCTCTTTCTTTTCTTCTTCTCTTCTTTTCTCTCTCTTTTCTTTTCTCTCTTTTTTCTCTCTTCTCTTTCTTCTTTTTTCTCTCTCTTTTTCTCTTCTCTTCTTTCTTTTCTTCTTTCTTCTTTTCTCTTTTTCTCTCTTTTTTTTCTTTTCTTCTCTTCTCTTCTTTTTTTTTTTTTCTCTTCTTTTTTTTCTCTTCTTTTCTTCTTTTTTTTTCCTTTTCTTTTCTTCTCTTTTTCTTTTTTTTCCTCTTTTCCTCTCTTTCTCTTCTTTCTTTTTCTTTTCTTCTTTCTTTTTTTCTTTCTCTCCTTCTTTCTCTTTTTTCTTCTTCTCTTTTCTCTCTCTTTCTCTTTTTTCTTTCTTTTTTTCTTTCTTCTTTCTTCTTCTTTTTTTCTTCTTTTCTTTTCTTCTCTCTTTTCTTTTTTTTCTCTCTCTTTCTCTTCTTCTTCCTCTTCTTTCTTCTTCTCCTTTCTTCTCTCTTTTTCTCTTCTTTTTTTTTCTTCTTCTTCTTCTTCTCTTTTCTTCTCTCTTTTTCTTTTTTTTTTTCTCTCTTCTTCTTTTTTCTCTTCTTCTTTCTTTTTTTTTCTTCTTTCCTTTCCTTTTCTCTTTTTTTTTTTTTCCTTTTTCTTTCTTTTTTTCTTCTCTCTTTTTTTTTCTTTTCTTTCTTCTTCTTCTTTTTTCTCTTTTCTTTTTTTTTCTCTTTTTCTCTCTTTTTCCTTCTTTCTTTTTTTCTCTTCTTTTCTTTTTTTTTTTTCTTTTTTCCTTCTTTTCTTCTTTTTCTTTCTCTTCTTCCTTCTTTCTCTCTTTCTTTTTTTCTTCTTTTTTCTTCTCTCTTTTCTTTTTCTTTCTTTTTTTTTTCTTTTTTCTTTCTCTTCTTTTTTCTTTTCTCTTTCTCTTTCTTTTTTTTCTTTCTTTTTCTCTTCTTCCTCCTCTTCTTTTCTTTTTCTCTTTTTTTCTTTTTCTTCTCTTTCTTTTCTTTTCTCTTTTTTTCTTTTTTCTCTTTCTTTTCTTTTTTTCTTCCTTCTTTTCTCTCTTTCTCTTCCTTTTTTTCTTCTTTTCTCTTCTCTTCTCTTTTCTTCTTCTTTCTCTTCTCTTTTTCTTCTTTCTCTTTTCTTTTCTTTTCTTCTTTTCTCTTTTTCTTTTCTCTCTTTTTCTTCTTCTCTTTCCTTTTTCTCTCTCTCTTCTTTTTCTTTCTTCTTTTTTTCTCTTTTCTTCTTTCTTTTCTCTTCTTCTTCTTTTTCTTCTTCTTTTTCTTCTTCTTCTTCTTTTTCTTTTTCTTCTTCTTCTTTTCTTCTTTCTTTTTTTCTTCTTTCTCTTTTTCTTCTTTTTTCTTCTTTTTTTCTCTCTTTTTCTTTTTTCTTCTTTTTTCCTCTTCTTCTTTTCTTTTTTCTTTCTCTCTTCTTCTCTTTCTTCTTTTTTTCTTTCTTCTTTTTTTTTCTTTTCTTCTCTTTTCTTTTCTTTTTTTCTTCTTCTCTCTTCTTTCTTCTTTTTCTTTTTTCTTTTTTTTTTCTCTTCTTTTTTTTCTCTTTTCCTTTTCTTCTCTTTTTCTTCTTCTTCTTTCTTTTTTCTTTTTTCTCTTCTTCTTTTTTTTTCTTTTCTCTTCTTTCTCTTTCTTTCTTTTCTCCTTTTCTTTTTCTCTTTTCTCTTTCTTTTTCTTTTTTTTTTTTTCTCTTCTTCTCTTCTTCTTTCTTTTCTCTCTTTCTTCTTTTTTTTCTTCTCTTTTTTTCTTCCTTTTTTTTTCTTTCTCCTTTCTTTTCTTTTCTTTTTTTCTTTTTTTCTTTTCTTTTTTTCTTTTTTTCTCTTTTTCTCTTTCTTCCTCTTTTTTCTTTCTTTTTCTCTTTTCTCTCTTTTTTTTCTCTTTTCTTTTCTTCTCTTCTCTTCTTTTTTTCTTTTCTTTTCTCTCTCTTCTTCTTCTTTTTTCTTTCTTCTTTTTTTCTCTTTTCTTTCTTTTTTCTCTCCTCTTTCTTCTTTTTTCTCTTTTTCTCTTTTTCTTTTTTCTTTTTTCTTCTCTTTTTTTCTTTTTTTTTCTTTTTTCTCTCCTTTTTTTCTTTTCTTTTTTCTTTTCTTTTTTTTCTTTTTTCTTTCTCTTTCTTCTCTTTTTTTTCTCTCTTTTCTCTTTTTCTTCTCTCTTCTCTTCTTTTTTCTCTTTTCTTTTTTTCTTCTTCTCTTTCTTCTTTTCTACTTTCTTTTCTTTTTTCTCTTTTTTTTTCCTTCTTCTTTCTCTTTTCTTTTTTTTTTTCTCTCTTTCTCTCTTCTTTTCTCTTTTCTTTTTCTTCTCTTTCTCTTTCCTTTTCTTCTTTCTTTTTTCTTTTCTTTCTTCTCTTCTTCTCTCTTCTTTTTCTTCTCTCTCTTTTCTTTCTTTCTTTTCTTCTCTCTTTCTTTCTTTTTTTCTCTTTTTTTTTTTTTTCTCTTTTTCTTCTTCTCTCTCTTTTTCTTTCTTCTCTCTTCTTTTTTTCTTCTTTCTCTTTTTTCTTCTCTTTCTTTTTTTTTCTCTCTCTTCTTCTCTTTCTTTTCTCTCTTTTTTTTCTCTTCTTTCTTTTTTTCTTTCTCTTTTCTTTCTTTTCTTCTTTTCTTCTTTTTTCTTTCTTCTTTCTCTTTCTCTTTTTCTTTTCTTTCTTCCTCTCTTTTTTTTCTCTTTTCTTCTTTTTCCTTCTCTTCTTTTCTCTTTTTCTCTTTTCTTTTTTTCTTCTCTTCCTTTCTTCTTTCTTTCTTCTTTTTTTCTCTTTTTCTTTTTTTCTCTCTTTTTTTTTCTCTTCTCTTTCTCTTTCTTTTCTTCTCTTCTTTTTCTTTTCTTCTCCTTTTTTCTTTCTCTTTCTTCCTTTTCTTCTTTTTCTCTCTCTTCTCTTTTTTTTTTTCTCTCTCTTCTTTTTTCTTCTTTTTCTTCTTTCTTCTTTTTTCTTTTTTCTCTTTCTCTCTCTTTTCTCTTCTTTCTCTTCTTTCTTTTTCTCTCTTTTCTCTCTTCTTTTTTCTCCTTTCTTTTTTTCTTTTTTTCCTTTTTCTTTTTTTTTCTCCTCTTCTCCTTTTCTTCTTCTCTTCTTCTTTTTTCTCTTCTTTTTCTCTCTCTTTTTCTCTTCTTCTTCTCTTTCTTTCTTCCTTTTTCTCTTTCTTTTTTCTTTTCTTTTCTTCTCTTTTTTTTTCCTTTTTTTTTTTCTCTTTTTCTTTTTCTTCTTTTCTTCTTCTTTCTTCTTTTCTCTTTTTTTTCTCTTTCTCTCTCTTTTTCTTTTTTTTCTTTCTTTTCTTCTTTTTTCTCTTTTTCTTTCTTTCTTCTCTTCTCTTTTTCTCTTCTTTTTTTTTTCTTCTTTTCTCTTTTCTTTTTCTCTTTCTTTTCTTTTCTCTTCTTCTCTTTCTTTTTCCTTCTCTTTCTTTTTTCTTTTCTTCTTCTTTTCTTTTTTTCTTCTTCTCTTTCTCTCTTTTTTTTTTCCTTTCTTCTCTCTTCTTTTTCTTTCTCTCTTTTTCTTCTTTCTTTTTTCTTTCTCTCTCTCTTTTTTCTCTTTTTTTCTTTTCTTTTTTCTTTTCTTTTTTTTCTTCTCTCTTTCTTTTTCTTCTCTTTCTTTTTCTTCTTTTCTTTTCTTTTTCTTCTTTTTCTTCTCTTTCTTCCTTCTTTTTCTTCTTTTCTTCTTCTTTTCCTTCTTTTCTCTTTCTTTTTCTCTTTTTCTCTTCTTCTTTTTTTCTTTTCTTTTTTTCTTTTTTCTTCCTTTTCTTCTTTTTTTCTTCTTTCTTTCTCTTCTTTCTTTTCTCTTTCTTCTCTTTTTTTTTTTCTTCTCTTTTTTTTTCTTCTCTTTTCTCTTCTCTTCTTCTTCTTTTTTTTCTCTTTCTTTCTTTTTTTCTCTTTTTCTTTTCTTCTTTCTCTTCTTTTCTCTTCTCTCTTCTTCTTTCTCTCTCTTTTCTTTTCCTTTCTTTCTCTTCTTTTTTTCTTTTTTTTCTTTTTTTTCTTTTTTCTCTTTCTCTTTTCTCTCTTCTCTTTTTCTCTTCTCTCTTTTCTTTTTCTTCTTTTCTTCTCTTCTTTTTTTCTTTTTCTTTTTTTCTTCTCTTTTTCTTTTTTTTCTTCTTTTCTTCTTTTTCTTCTTTTTTCTTTTTTCTTTCTTTTTTCTTTTCTTTTTTTTTCTTTTCTTTTCTTTCTTCTTCTTTTTTTTTTTCTTTTTCTTTTCTTCTTTTCTTTCTCTTCTCTTCTCTTCTTTTCTTCTTCTTCTTTTCTTTTCTTTTTTTTTCTTCTCTTCTTTTCTTTCTTCTTTTTCTTTTTCCTCTTCTTTCTTTTTTTTTCTTCTTCTTTTTTCTTTTCTTTTTCTTTTTTCTTTCTTTTTTTTTCTCTTCTTCTTCTCTTTCTTCTTTTTTCTCTTCTTCTTCTCTTTTCTTTTTCTTTTTTCTCTTTTCTCTTCTTTTTTTTTCTTTTTTCTCTTCTTTCTTTTCTTCTTTTCTCTTTTTCTTCTCTTTTTCTCTTTTTTCTTTTTCTTTTTTTCTCTTTCTCTTTTCTTTTTTCTTTTCTTTTCTTTTCTTTTCTCTCTCTCTTCTTCTTTTCTTTTTTCTTTCTCTCTCTTTTCCTCTTTTTCTTTTTCTTTTTTCTTCTTTCTCTTTCTTCTTCTCTTCTTCTTTCTCTCTCTTTTTCTTTCTTTTTCTCTCTTTTCTTCTTCTCTCTTCTTCTTCTCTTTTTTTCTCTTCTTTCTTTTTTCTTTCTTCTCCTTCTCTCTTTTCTCTTTTTTCTTTCTCTTTTCTTTTTTTTCTCTTTTCTTTCTTTTTTTTCTTCTTTCTCTTCTCTTTCTTTTTCCTTCTTTCTTCTTTCTTTTCTTTTCTTCTTTTTTCTCTTTTTTTTCTCTCTTTTTCTTTCTTCTTTCTCTTTTTCTTTTCTTTTCTTCTTCTCTTTCTCTTTCTTTTTCTTTCTTTCTTTTTCTCTTTCTCTCTTCTCTTTTCTTTTCTTTTTTTCCTTCTCTTTTTTTCTTTTTTTCTTTTTTCTTTTCTCTCTTTCTTTTTTTCTCTTTTCTTTTTCTCTTTTCTTTCTTCTTTTTCTTTTTTCTTTTTCTCTTTCTTTCTTTCTTTCTTTTTCTCTCTTCTTTCTCTCTTCTTTTTTTCCTCTTTCTTTTTCTTTTCTTCTTTTTCTCTTTCTCTTTTTCTTTTCTCTCTCTCTTCTTTTTCTCTTTCTCTCTCTTTTTCTTCTCTTTTCTTCTTTCTTCTTTTTTTCTTTTTCTTCTCTTTCTCTCTTTTCTTCTTTTCTCTTTTCTTCTCTTTCTTTCTCTCTTCTCTCTTTTTTTCTCTTTTCTTCCTCTCTCTTTTCTCTTTCTTCTTCTTTTTTTTCTCTCTTTTCTTCTTTTCTCTTTTCTTCTCTTTTCTTTCTTTTCTTCTTTCTTTCTCTCTCTTTCTTTCTTTTCTCTTTTCTTTTCTTTTTTTCTTTTCTTCTTTCTTTTCTTCTTTTTTTCTCTTTCTTTTCTTTTTTTCTCTTTCTTTCTTTTTCTTTTTTCTTTTCTTTTTTCTTTCTTCTTTTCTCTCTTTCTCTTCTTTCTTTCTCTTCTCTTTTTTTCTTCTCTTTCTTTTTTTTCTCTCTTTCTTTTTTTTTTTTTCTTCTTCTTTTTTTTTCTTTTTCTTCTTCTCTTTTCCTTTTTTCCTTCTTTCTTTTCTCTCTCTCTTTTCTTCTTTTTTCTCTTTCTTCCTTTCTTTTCTTTTCTTTTTTTTTCTTTCTTTCTCTTTTCTCTTTTTTCTCTTCTTCCTCTTTCTTTCTCTTTCTTTTCTTTCTTCTTTTCTTTCTTTCTTTTTTTTCTTTCTTTCTTTTTTCTTTTCTTCTTTTTCTCTCTCTCTTTTTCTTCTTCTTTTTTTCTTTTCTTCTCTTCTTCTCCTCTCTTCTTTTTTTTTCTTTCTTCTCTCTTCTTTTCTTTTTTTTTCTTTCTCTTTCTTTTCTCTTTTTTTCCTTTTTTTCTTTTTCTTTCTTTTTCTTTTTCTTCCTCTTTCTTCTTTTCTTTTTCTCTTCTTTTCTTTCTTCTTTCTTTTCTTCTCTTCCTCTTTTTTTCTTCTTTTTTCTCTCTTTCTTTTTCTTTTTCTTTCTTCTCTTTTCTCTTCTTTTTTTTTCTTTCTTTTTCCTTTTCTTTTCTTTTCTCTTCTTTTCTTCTTCTTTTCTCTTTTTTCTTCTTTCTTCTTTCTCTTTTCTTTTTTTTCTCTCTTTCTCTTTTTCTTTTTCCTTTTCTTCTCTCTTTTTTCTCTTTTTTTTTCTTCTTCTCTTTCTTTCTTTTCTTTTTCTTTTTTCTTTCTTCTTTCTCCTTTCTCTTTTCTTCTTTTTTTTTCTCTTCTTTTTTTCTTTTCTTTCTTTCTTCTTTTCTTTTTTTTTTTTTCTCCTTCTTTTTTTCTTCTCTCTTTCTTTTTCTTTTTTTTCTCTTCTTTTCTTCTTCTTCTCCTTCTTTTTTCTTTTTTCTTTCTCTTCTTTTTTTTCTTCTTTCTCTTTTTTCTCTTTCTTTCTCTTTTCTTCTTCTTTTTTTTTCTTCTCTTTTTTTTCTTTTTTTTCTTTTTTCTCTCTTCTTTCTTTTCTCCTTCTTCTCTTTCTTCTCTTTCTTTTTCTTTTCTTTCTCTTTTTTTTTTTTTCTTTTCTTCTTCTAATTTTTTCTTTTCTCTTTTTTTCTTCTTTTTCTTTTTTTTTCTTTTCTTTCTTTTCTTTTCTCTCTCTTCTTTTTTTCTTCCTCTCTTTTCTCTTTTCTTCTTTTTTTCTTTCTTTTTTCTTCTTTTTTCTTTTCTTCTTTCTTCTTTTTCTCTCTTTTTCTTCTCTTTTTTTTTTCTTTTTCTTTCTTTCTTTCTTTTTCTCTTCTCTTTTCTTTTCTCTTTTTCTCTTTTTTTTTTCTTTTCTTTTTCTCTTTCTTTTTCTTTTTTCTTCTCTTTTTTTTTTCTTTTTTCTCTTCTTCTTTTTTTTTTTCTCTCTTTCCTTCTTCTCTTCTTTTCTTCTTCTTTTTTTTCTTTTTTTTCTTTTTCTCCTTCTCTTCTTTTTCCTTTCTTTTTCTTTCTTTCTTTTTCTTTCTTTTCCTTCTTCTTTTTTTTTTTCTTTTCTTTTTCTTTTTCTTTTTTCCTTCTTTTTTTTTCTTCTTCTTTCTCTTTCTCTCTCCTCTTTTTTTTCTTTCTCTTCTTTCTTTTCTTTTTCTCTCTTTTCTTCCTCTCTTCTTTCTTTTTTTTTTTTTTCTTTTTTCTCTTTTTCTTCTCTTTTTCTTTTTCTCTTCTTTCTTTCTTTCTTTCTTTTTTTTTCTTTTCTTTCTTTCTTTTCTTCTTTTTCTCTTTTTCTTTCTTTTCTCTTCTCTTCTTCTCTTTTTTTCTTTTTCTCTTCTTCTTCTTCTTCTTTCTTTTTTTCTTCTCTTTTTTTCTTTTCTCTCTTTTTCCTCTCTTCTTTTCTTCTCTTTCTTCTTTCTTTTCTTTTCTTCTTCTTTTTCTTCTCTTTTTTTTTTTCTCTCTTCTCTTCTTTCCTTCTCTTTTCTTTTCTCTTTCTTTCTTCTTCTTTTTTCTCTTTTCTCTTCTTTTCTTTTTTTCTCTTTTTCTTTCTTTTTTTCTTCTTTTTTTCTTCTTTCTTTTCTTTCCTTTCTCTTCTTTTCTTTCTTTCTCTTTCTTCTTTCTCTTCTTTCTCTTTTCTTTCTTTCTTCTTTTTTTTCTTTCTCTCTCTTCTCTTTCTTTTCTTCTTCTCCTTCTCTTCTTTTTCTTTTTTCTTCTCTTTTCTCTTCTTTTTTTTCTTTTCTTCTCTTTCTTCTTCTTTTTCTCTTCTTTTTTCTTTCTCTTCTTCTTCTCTTTCTCTTTCTCTTTTTTTTCTTCTTTTTTTTTTCTCTTCTTTTTTCTTTCTTTTCTTCTTTCTTTTTTCTCTTTTCTTTCTTTTTTTCTTCTTTCTTCTTTTTTTTCTCCTTCTTTCTTTTTCTTTTCTCTCTTCTTCTTTTCTCTTTCTTTCTCTTTTTTTTTTTCTTCTTTTCTCTTTTTCTCTCTTTCTTTCTTTTTCTTCCTCTCTCTTTTCTTCTTTTTTCTTCTTCTTCTTTTCTCTTTTTCTTTCTCTTTTCTTTTTTTTTTTTCTTCTCCTTTTTTTTCTTTTTCCTCTTTCTTCTTTTCTTTTCTTTTCTTTCTCTTCTCTTTTTTTTTTTCTTTCTTCTTTCTCTTTCTTTTCTTTTTCTCTTTTTTCTTCTTTCTCTTTCTTTTTCTCTCTTTCTTCTTTTCTTTTTCTCTTCTTCTTTTTCTTTTCTTTTTTTTCTTTTTTTTTTCTCTTCTTCTTTTCTCTTCTTTCTCTTCTTCTTCTTTCTCTCTCTCTTCTCTCTTCTTTCTTTCTCTTTTTTTTTTCTTTTCTCTTCTTTCTTCTCTTTTTTCTTCTCTTTTTCTCTTCTTTCTTCTCTTCTTCTCTTCTTTTCTTTTTTTTCTTCTTTTTTTTTTTTCTTTCTTCTTTTTTCTTTCTTTTTTCTTTTTTTTCTCTCTTCTCTTTTTTTCTTTTTTTCTTCTTCTTCTCTTCTTTTCTCTTTCTTCTTTTCTTTTTCTTCTTTCTTTTTTTTTCTTTTTCTCTTTTTTTTTTTCTTCTTTCTCTTCTTCTCTTTCTTCTCTTTTTTTTTCTTCTCTTTCTTTTCTTTCTCTTTTCTTCTTTTTTTTTTTTCTTTTCTTTTTTTTCTTCTTCTTTTTTTCTTTTTCTTTCTTTTTCTTTTTTCTTTTTTTCTCTTCTTTTCTCTTCTCTTTTCTTTCTCTTCTTTTTTTTCTCTCTACTTCTCTTTCTTCTTCTTCTTTTTCTTTTCTCTTTTTCTTTTTCTCTTCTCTTTTCTTCTCTTTTTCTTTCTCTTCTCTTCTTTCTCTTCTCTTCTTTTTTTTCTTTTTTTTTCTCTTTTTCTCTTTCTTTTCTCTTTTTTCTTCTTCTTTTTCTCTTTTTTCTCTCCTTTCTTTTTCTTCTTTTCTCTTCTTCTCTTCTCTCTTCTTTTCTTTTCTTTCTTTCTCTTCTTTTTCTCTTTCTTCTTTCTTTTTTCTCTTTTCTTCTTTCTTTCTCTTTTTTCTCTTTCTCTTTTTTTTTTTCTTCTTTTCTTTTCTCTTTTTTTCTTCTTTCTTTTCTCTTTCTTTTCTTTTCTTCTTTTCCTTTTCTTTCTTTTCTTTCTTTTCTCTCTTTTTCTTCTTTTTCTTTTCTCTTTTTTCTTTCTTCTTCCTTTTCTTTTCTTCTCTTCTTTTCTCTTTCTTTTTCTCTCTTCTTCTTCTTTCTTTTTTTCTTTCTTCTTTTTTCTCTTCTTTTCTTTTTCTCTTCTTTCTCTTCTTTTTTTTTTCTTTTCTTTTTTCTCTCTTCTTTCTTTTTTTCTCTTCTCTTCTCTCTTTTTTCTTTTTTTTTTTTCTTTCTTCTCTCTTTTTCTCTTCTTTCTTTTCTCTCCTTCTCTTCTTTCTCTCTTTTTCTTTTCTTCTTCTTCTCTTCTTTCTCTTTTTTTCTCTTTTTTTCTTTTCTTTCTCTCTTCTTTCTCTCTCTTTCTTCTTTTTTCTCTTTCTTCTTTCTCTTCTCTCTCTTTTTTCTTTTTCTTTTTTTCTCTTTTTCTTTTCTTCTTTTCTCTCTTTTCTTCTTTTCTCTTCTCTTCTTTTTTCTTTTCCTTTTCTTTTCTTCTTTTCTCTTTTTTTCTCTTCTTTTTTTTTCTTCTCTCTTCTTCTTCTCTCTTTTTTCTTCTCTTCTTTCTTTTTTTTTCTTTTTTTCTTTTTTTTCTTTTTCTTTTTTTTCTCTTTCTCTCTTTTTCTTCTCTTCTTTTTTTCTCTTTTTCTTTTCTTTCTCTCTCTTTTTTCTCTTTTTTCTTCTTCTTTCTTTTCTTCTTTCTTTTTTTTTTTTCTCTTTTCTTCTCTTTCTTCTCTTTTCTCTCTTTTCTTTCTTTTTCTTCTTTCTCTTCTTTTTCTCTTTCTTCTTTTTTTCTTTTCTTCTTTTTTTTCTTCTTCTTTTTTCTTCTTTCTTCTTTTCTTTTCTTCTTCTTTCTCTCTTTTTTCTCTTTTCCTTCTTTTTCTTTCTTTTTTTTCTTTTCTCTTCCTTTCTCTTCTTCTCTTTCTTTCTTTTTTTTCTCTTCTTTTCTCTTCTTCTTCTCTTTTTCTTTTTCTTTTTCTTTTCTTTCTTTTTCTCTTTTTCTTTTTCTCTTTCTTTTTTTCTTTTTCTTTTCTTCTTCTTTTTCTTCTCTCTTTCTTCTCTCTCTTCTTTTTTTTTTTTTTTTTCTTTCTTTCTTTTCTTTTTTTCTCTTTTCTTTTTTCTTCCTCTTTTTTTTTTTTCTTTCTCTTTTTTTCTTTTTTCTCTTCTTTTTCTTCTTTCTCTTCTTTTTTCTTTTTTTCTTTTCTTCTTTTTCTTTCTCTTTTCTCTCTCTTCTTCTTTTTCTCTTTTCTTTTTTTTTTTCTCTTTTTTTCCTTTCTCTTTTCTTCTTTTTTTTTCTTTTTTTTTCTTTCTCTTCTCTCCTTTTCTTTTTCTTTCTTCTTCTTTTTTCTCTCTTTTTTTTTTTCTCTTCTCTTCTTCTTTTCTTTTTTCTCTTCTTTTCTTTTTTTCTTCTTCTTTTTTCTTCTTTTTCTCTTTTCTCTTTCTTTCTTTTTTTCTTTTCTTTCTTTTTTTTTTCTTTTTCTTTCTCTTCTTTTCTTTTTTTCTTTTCTTTTCTTTTTCTCTTTTCTTCTTTTCTTTTCTTCTCTCTCTTTCTTTTCTCTTCTCCTCTCTCTTTTCTTCTCTCTTTCTTTCTTTCTCTTCTTCTCTCTTCTCTCTCTTTCTTTTCTCTCTCCTTCTTCTTCCTTTCTTCTTTTTTCTCTCTTCTTTTCCTCTTTTTCTTTCTTCTCTTTCTTTTCTTTTCTTCTTTCTTTTTTTTCTTTCTCTTCTTTCTCTTTTTTCTTCCTTCTCTTTCTTCTTTCTTTCTTCTTCTTTCTCTCTTTTTTTTTTTTTTTCTTTTCTTTCCTTCCTCTTTTTTCTTTCTTCTTCTTCTTCTTTCTCTTTTCTTTCTTTTTCTTTTCCTTTTCTTCTCTTTTTTTTTTTTTTTTCTCTTTCTTTCTCTCTCTTCTTCTTTTCCTCTTTCTTTTTCTTTTTTTCTTTTTCTTTTTCTTCTCTTCTTTCTCTCTTCTCTTTCTTTTTCTTTTTTTTCTTTTCTCTTCTCTCTTTTTTTTTTCTCTTTTCTCTTCTTTCTCTTCTTCTCTCTTTTTCTTTTCTCTTTTTCTCTCTTTCTTCTCTTCTTTCTCTCTTTTCTTCTTCTCTTTTTTTCTTCTCTTTTTTCTTCTCTTTCTTTCTCTCTTTCTTCTCTCTTTTCTTTTTTTCTCTTTCTTCTTTTTTTTTTTCTTCTCTCTTTTTCTCTTCTTTTTCTTCCTTCTTTCTTCTTCTTTCTTCTCTTTTTTTTTTTTTCTCTTTTCTTTCTTTCTTTTCTACTCTTCTCTTTCTTTTCTTTTTCTTTCTTTTCTCTTTTTCTTTTTCTTTTTCTTCTTCTCTTTCTTTTCTTTTCTCTTTTCTCTTCTCTCTTTCTTTTCTCTTCTTCTCTTCTTCTCTTTTTTTTTCTTCCTCTTCTTCTTTTTTTTCTTTTCTTTTCTTCTTCTTTCTTTTCTTTTTCTCTTCTTTCTCTTTTTTCTTCTTCTCTCTTTTCTCTTCTTTCTTTTTCTTTTTCTTCTTTTTTCTTCTTTTCTTCTTTCTCTTTTTTCTTCTTCTTTTTCTTTTTTTTCTTTTTTCTCTCTTTTTCTTTTTTCTCTTTCTTCTTTCTTCTTTTTTTTTTCCTTCTCTTCTTCTTTTCTTTCTTCTCTCTTCTCTTCTTCTTCTTTTTTTTCTCTTTTCTTCTTCTTTTCTTTTCTTTCTTTCTTCTTTTTCTCTCTCTTTTTTCTTCTTTTCTTTTTTCCTTCTCTTTTCTTCTTTTCTCTCTTCTTTTTCTCTTTTTCCTTTCTTTCTCTTTTCCTTTCTTCTCTCTCTTCTTTTTCTCTTTCTTCTTTTTTCCTCTTTTCTTTTCTTCTCTTTTCTTCTTTTCTTCTTTTCTTTTTCTTTTCTTCTTCTTTTTCTTTTCTCTTTTCTTTTTCTTTTTTCTTCTTCTCTTCTCTCTTTCTTTTCTCTTTCTTTCTTTCTCTCTTCTTTTTTCTCTTTTTTTCTTCTTCTTCTCTTTCTCTTTTCTTCTTTTTTTCTTCTTCTCTTTTCCTTCTTTCTCTTCTCTTCTTTTTCTTCTTTTTTTTCTTTCTTTTCTTCTTTTCTTTTCTTTCTCTCTTTCTTCTTTCTCTTTCTTCTTTTTTCTTTTCTCTTCTCTTCTTTTTTTTTCTCTTTTCTTCTCTCCTCTCTCTTTTTTTCTTTTCTTTTTCTTTTCTTCTTTCTTTTTTTCTTCTTTTCTTTCTTCTTTTTTCTCTCCTTTCTCTTTTTTTCTCTTTCTTTCTTCTCTTTTCTCTCTTTTTCTTTCTTCTTTCTCTTCTTTTTCTCTTCTTTTCTTTCTTCCTCTTCTCTCTCTTTTTTTCTTCTTTCTCTCTTTTTCTTCTCTTTCTTTTTCTTTCTTCTTTTTTTCTCTTTTCTCCTTTCTTTCTTCTTTTTCTTTCTTTCTCTTCTTTTCTTCTTCTTCTTCTTCTTTCTTTCTTCTTTTTCTTTTTTTTCTTCTTTCTCTTTTCTCTCTTTCTTCTTTTCTCTTTCTCTTTTTTTTTCTTTCTTCTTTTTTCTTTTCTTCTCCTTCTCTTTTCTTCTCTCCTCTCTTCTTCTCTTTCTTTCTTTTCTTTTTCTTTCTCTCTTTCTTTTTCTTCTTTTTCTTTTTCTTCTTTCCTTCTCCTCTTCTTTTTTTCTTCTCTTCTTCTCTTTCTCCTTTTCTTCTTTCTTTTCTCCTTCTTCTCTTTTTTTTTTTTCTTTCTTTTTTTCTTCTTTTCTTCTTTCTTTTTCTCTCTCTTCTTCTTTTTTCTTCTCTTCTCCTCTCCTTCTTTTTCTTTTTTCTTCTTTTTCTTTTTTTTCTTTTTTTTCTTCTTTCTTCCTTTCTTTTCTCTTTCTTCTCTTTTTCTTTTCTCTTTCTTTCTTTTTTTTTTTCTCTTTTTCTTCTTCTTTCTTTCTTCTTTTTCTTTCTCTCTTCTTTTCTTCTTTTTTCTTCTCTTTTTCTCTTTTCTTTTCTCTTTCTTTTTCCTTTTCTTTTCTTCTCTCTTTTTTTCCTTCTTTTTCTTTTCTTCTTTCTTCTTCTCTCTCTTCTTTTCTTCTTTCTTCTTTCTCTCTTTTTCTTTTTCTTTTTTCTTCTCTTCTCCTCTCTTTTCTTTTCTCTTTTTTCTTCTTCTTCTTCTCCTTCTCTTTCTTCTTTCTCTTTCTTCTCTTTTTTTCTTTTTTCTTCTTCTCTTTTCTCTCTTTCTTCTCTTTTCTTTTTTTCTCTTCTCTTCTTCTCTTTCTTTCTTTTCTTTTTCTCTCTTTTCTTTTCTCTTCTTCTTTTTCTCTCTTCTTTCTCTTTTTTTTTTCTCTTCTTTTCTTTCTCTTTTTTCTTCTTTCTCTCTTTTTCTTTTTTTTTCTTTCTCTTCTTCTTTCTTCTTCTTTTCTTCTTTTTTTCTTCTTCTTTCTTTTTCTCTTCTCTTTTCTCTTTTTCTCTTCTTTTTCTTCTTTTTCTCTTCTTTTTCTTTTTTTTTTCTTTCCTTCTCTTTTCTCTTTTCTTCTTCTCTTCTTCTTTTTTTTTTTTCTCTTTTTTTTTTCTTTCTCTCTCTTCTTTCTTTCTTCTTTTCTTTTCTCTCTTTCTCTTTTTTTCTTCTTCTTTTTCTTTTTTTTCTTCTCTTTTTTCTTTTTCTCTTTCTTTCTTCTCTTTCTTCTCTTTTTTTTTTCTTTTTTTTTCTCTTTTCTTTCTTTTTTTTTCTTTCCTTTTTCTTTCTTCTTTTTTCTCTTCTCTCTTTCTCTCTCTTTTTCTTCTTCTTTCCTTTCTTTTTTCTTTCTTTCTTTTTCTTTTTTTTCTTCTTTCTTCTTCTCTTTCTTTTTTCTCTTTCTCCTTTCTTTTTTCTTTCTTTTCTCTTCTTCTTTCTTTCTTCTTTTCTTTCCTTTTTTTTCTTTCTTTCTTTTCTCTTTTCTTTCTTCTCTTCTTTTTTTCTTCCTCTTTTTCTTTTCTTTCTTTCTTTTCTCTTTCTTTTCTCTCTTTTTTCTTTTCTCTCTTTCTTCTTTTCTTTTTCTCTTTCTCTTTTTTTTTTCTTTCTTTCTCTTTTTCTCTTTCTTCTCTTTTTTTTTCTTTTTTTTTTCTCTTTTCTCTTTCTCTTCTTTTCTTTTTTTCTTTTTCTCTTTTTTTTTCTTCTTCTTTTTCTTCTCTTTTTCTTTCTTCTTCTCTCTTTTCTTTCTCTCTTTTTCTCTTTTTTTTCTTTTTTTTTTCTCTTTCTTTCTTCTTTCTTCTCTTCTCTTCTTTTTTTTTTCCTTCTTTTCTTTTTCTTTCTTCTTTTCTCTTTTTTTTCTCTCTTTCTTTCTCTCTCTTCTCTTTCTTTTTTTCTTTCTTCTTTTTCTTTCTTCTCTTCTTTTTTCTTTCTCTTTTCTCTTTCTCTTTCTTCTTTCTTTTCTTCTTTCTCTCTTCTTTTTCTCTCTCTTTTTTTCTTTCTTCTTTTCTTTCTTTTTCTCTTCTTCTTTTCTTTTCTCTTTTTCTTCTTCTTTCTTTTCTCTCTTCTCTTTTCTTTTTTTTTTCTCTTTTTTTCTCTTCTTTTCTTTTTTCTTCTCTCTCTCTTTTTTTTCTTTCTTTCTCTTTTTCTTTCTCTTTCTTTTTCTTCTTTTCTCTCTTCTTTTTTCTTTTTTTCTTTTTCTTTTTTTTTTTTCTTCTCTTCTTTTTCTTCTTTCTCTCTCTTTTTCTTTCTCTTTCTTCTCTTCTTTTCTTCTTTCTCTTTTTTTCTTCTTCTCTTCTTCTTTTCTTTCCTTTTCTTCTTTTTCTTCTTTCTCTTTTCTTTTTCTTTTTTTCTTTTTTTCTTTCTTTTCTTTTTTTTCCTTTTTCTCTTTCTTCTTTCTTCTTTCTTTCTCTTTTTCTTTTCTCTTTCTCTTTTTTTTTTTTCTTTTTCTTTCTCTCTTTTTTTCTTTTTTCTTTTCTCTTTTTTTCTTTTTTCTCTTCTTCTTTTTCTTTCTTTTTCTCTCTTTTCTCTTTTCTTCTCTTTCTTTTTCTTTTTTTCTTTTTTTCTCTCTTCTCTTTTTCTTTCTTCCTTTCTCTTTTTTCTTCTTTTTTCTTCCTTTCTTCTCCTTTTTTTCTCTTTCTTCTTTCTTCTCTTCTCTCTCTTTTTTCTTTCTTCTCTTTTTCTTTTTTTCTCTTTCTCTTCTTCTTTTTCTTTTTTTTCTTCTCTCTCTTTTTTTCTTTTTCTCTCTCTTCTTCTTTTTCTTTTTCTCTCTTTTTCTCTTCTTTCTTTTTTTTCTCTTCTTTCTCTTTTTTCTTTTTCCTTTTTTTTCTTCTTCTTTTTTTCTCTTTTCTTCTTTCTCTTCTCTTTTTTCTCTTCTTTCTTCTTTTCTTCTTCTTTTTCTTTTTTCTCTTTTCTTTTTTCTTTTTTTTCTTTTTTTTCCTCTTCTTCTTCTTTCTTTTTTTCTCTCTTTTTCTTTTCTCTTCTTCTTCTTTCTCTTTCTCTTTTCTCTTTCTTCTTTTTCTTTCTTTCCTTTTTTCTTCTTTCTTTTTTTTCTCTCTTTTCTTCTTTCTTTCTTTCTTCTTCTTCTTTCTTCTCTTTTCTCTTTTCTTCTCTCTTTCTTTCTTTCTTTCTCTCTTTTCTCTCTTTCTTTTTCTCTTCTCTTCTCTTCTTTTCTTTTTCTCTCTCTTTCTTCTTTTCTTTCCTTTTCTTTCTTCTCTTTTTCCTTTTTCTCTTTCTTTCTTTTTTTTTTCTTTTCTTTCTTCTTTTCTTTCTCTCTCTTCTTTTTCTTTTCTTCTTTCTCTCTTTTCTTCTTTTCTTTCTTTCTCTCTTTTTTTTCTCTCTTCTCTTTTTTTTTTTCTCTTTTCTTTCTTTTCTCTTTTTTTCTTTTCTTCTCTCCTTTTTTTTTTTTTTTTTTTTTCTTTTTCTCTTTTTCTCTTCTTTTTTTCTTCTTTTTCTCTTTTTTTTTCTTTCTTTTTTTCTTCTTCTCTTCTTTCTTCTCTTCTTTCTTTTCTTTTTCTTTCTTTTTTTTCTTTTTCTTCTTTTTCTTCTTTTTCTTTTTTCTTTTTTTCTCTTCTTTCTCTTTTCTTCTCTTTCTCTCTTTCTTTTTCTTCTCTCTTCTTCTTTTTTTTCTTTTTTTCTCTCTTTTCTTCTTTTTTTCTTCTTCTTTTTTCTCTTTTCTCTCTCTTTCTTCTTCTCTTTCTTTTCTCTCTTTCTCTTTTTTTCTCTTCTCTTTTCTTCTTTCTTCTTCTTTCTTCTTCTTCTTCTCTCTTCTTTCTTTTCTTTTCTTTTTTTCTCTTCTTTCTCTTTTTCTTCTCTTTTTCTTCTTTTCTCTTTCTTTCTTTTTCTTTCTCTTCTTTCTCTTCTCTTTTTTTTTTCTCTTCTTCTCTCTTCTCTCTTTCCTTCTTCTCTTCTTCTCTCTTCTTCTTCTTCTTTCTTTTTCTCTTTTCTCTTCTCCTTTTTTTCTTTCTTTCTTCTTTCTCTTTTTTCTTTCTTTCTCTTTTCTTTTTTCTTTCTTTCTTTTCTTTTTCCTTCTTTTTCTTCTTTTCTTTCTCTCTTTTCTTCTCTCTTTTTTCTCTCTTTCTTTCTTTTTTCTTTTTCTTTTTTTTTTCTTTCTTCTCTTTTCTTCTTCTCTTCTTTCTTCTTCTTTCTCTTTTTCTCTTTTTCTTCTTCTCTTTTTCTTCTCTTCTTTTTCTTTCTTCTTTTCTTTTTTCTTCTTCTCTTCTTCTTTTTTCTTCTCTTTTTTCTTTCTCTTTTTCTTTTTCTCTTCTTTCTCTCTTTTTTTCTCTTTTTCTCTCTTTCTCTTTTTCTTTTCTCTTTCTTCTTCTTCTTCTCTTCTTTCTTTCTTCTCTCTCTTTTTTCTCTTCTTTTTTTCTTCTTTCTTCTTTCTTTCTTCTCTCTCTTTCCTTTTTCTCTTCTTCTTTTTTCTTCTTCTCTCTCTTCTCTTTCTCTTTTTCTTTCTCTTTCTTCTTTCTTTCTTTTTTCTCTTCTCTCTTTTTCTTCTTTTTCTTTCTTCTCTCTTTTTTCCTTCTTTTCTTTTTTTCTTCTTTCTTCTTTTCTCTCTTCTCTTTTTTTCTCTTCTTTTCTTTTTCTCTCTTTTTTTCTTTTTTCTTTCTTTTCTTTTTTTTTCTTTTCCTTTTCTTTCTTTTTTTCTTTTCTTCTTTCTCTTTCTTTTTCTTTCTTTCTTCTTTTTCTTTTCTCTCTCTTCTTTTTTCTCTCTTTCTCTTTTTCTTCTTTTCTTCTTTCTTTCTCCTTCTCTTCTTTCTTTCTTCTTTTCTTTTCTTCTTTCTTTCTTCTTCTCTTTCTTCTTTTCTTCTCTTTTTTTTTTTCTTTTCTTCTCTTCTCTCTTCTTCTCTTTTCTCTCTTCTTTTCTCTTCTTTTTTTTTCTTTTTTTTCTTTTTCTTTTCTTTCTTTTTCTCTCTTTCTCTTCTCTTTCTCTTCTTTTTCTTTTTTCTTCTCTCTTTTTCTTTTTTTTTTCTTCTCTTCTTTCTTTTTTCTTTTTTTCTCTTCCTTCTTCTTTTCTTCTTCTTTTTTTCTCTTTTTTTTCTCTTTTTTTTCTTCTTCTTTTTTCCTTTCTTCTCTTCTTTCTTTCCTTCTTTCTTTTCTTTCTTTCTTCTTCTTCTTTTCTCTTTTTTCTTTTCTCTTTCTCTTTCTCTTTTCTTTCTTCTTTCTCTTTCTTTTTCCTTTTTTTTTTTCTTCTCTTCTCTTTTTCTTCTCCTTCTTTTCTTTCTCTCTTTTTTTCTTTTCTTCTTTTTTCCTTTTTTCTTCTTTCTCTTCTTCTTCTTTTCTTTTTCTTCTCTTTTCTCTTCTTCTTTTCTTCTTTTTCTTTTTCTTCTTTTCTTTTTTTTCTCTTCTTTCTTCTTTCTCTCTTTTTCTCTTTTTTTTTTTCTTTTCTTCTCTTCTTTCTCTCTTCTTCTTTTTTTTCTTTTTTCTTCTTTTCTCTTCTTCTTTCTCTTCTTTCTTCTCTTCTTTTCTTTCTTTTCTTTCTTTTTTTCCTTTTCTTTCTTCTCTTTTTTTCTTTCTTCTTCTTCTTCTCTTTTTTTCTCTTTTCTTCTCTTCTTTTCTTTTTTTTTTTCTCTTTTTTCTCTTTTTTTTCTTTCTTTTTTTTCTTCTTTTTTCTTCTTTTTTTTCTTTTTTCTCTCTTTTTCTTTTTTCTCTTCTTTTCCTTCTTCTTTTTCTTTCTTCTTCTTTTTTTTCTCTTTCTCTTTCTTTTTCTTTTTCTTCTTTCTTCTTCTTTTTTTCTTTTTTTCTTCTCTTTTTTTTCTCTTCTCTTTCTTCTCTTTTTTTTCTTCTCTCTTTCTTTTCTTTCTTCTCTTTTCTCTTCTTTTTTTCTCTCTTCTTTTTTTTCTTTTTCTTTTTTTTCTTTCTCTTTTTTTCTTTTTTCTTTCTTTCTTTCTCTTCTTCTCTCTTTTCTTTCTTTTTCTCTTCTCCTTTTTCTTCTTTCCTCTTCTTTTTCTTTTTTCTTCTTTTTCTCTCTTTCTTTTTTTTCTTTTTTCTCTTCTCTTTTTTCTTCCTTTTTTTTTTCTCTCTTTTTCTTTTTTTCTTTTTTCTCCTTTCTTTTTTTTTCTTCTCTTTTTTTCTTTTTCTTTCTTCTTTCTTTTTTCTTCTTTTCTCCTCTTCTCTTCTCTTTTTTTTTCCTTTTTTCTCTTTTTTCTCTCTTCTTCCTTTTTCTCTTCTTTTTTCTTCTTTCTCTTTTCTCTTTCTTTTCTCTTTTTCTTTCTTTTTCTTCTTTCTCTTTCTTTCTTTTCTTTTCTCTCTTCTTTCTTCTTCTCTCTCTCTCTTCTTTTTTTTTCTCTTTTTTTTCTTTTTTCTTTTTTCTCTTTTCTCTCTTTTTTTTCTTTCTTTTCTTCTTTTTTTCTTTTCTTCTCTTCTCTTTTTCTTTTTTTTTTTCTCTTTTCTTTTTCTTTCTTTCTTTCTTTTCTTCTTCTTTTTCTTTCTTTTCTTTTTTTCTTTTCTTTTCTTTCTTCTTTTCTCTTTTTCTTCTTTTCTTTCTTTTTCTCTTTTCTCTCTTCTCTTTTTTCCTTTCTTCTTTTCTCTTTTCTTTTTCTCTTCTTTTTCTCTTTCTCCTTTCTTTTCTCTTTTTCTCTCTCTTTCTTTCTTTTTCTTCTTTTTCTCTTTTTCTCTTCTCTTTTCTTTTTCTTTCTTTTCTTCTTCTTTTTTCTCTTTTTTTTTTCTTCTCTTTTTCTTTTTCTTTTTCTCTTTTCTTCTCTTTCTCTTTTTTCTCTCTCTTTTTCTTTTTTCTTTTTCTTTTCCTTTTCTCTTTCTTTCTTTTTTTCTTTCCTTCTTCTCTCTCTTCTTCTTCTTTCTCTTTCCTTTTTTTTTTTTTTCTTTTTTCTTCTACTCTTTTTCTCTTCTTTTTTTCTTTTTCTTCTTTCTCTTTTTTCTTTTCTCTCTTTCTTCTTTTCTTCTTCTCTCTTTCTTTCTTTTTTTTTCTTCTTTTTCTCTTCTCTTCTTTTTCTTTTCTCTTCTTTTCTCTTCTCTTCTTCTTCCTTTCTTCTTCTTTTCTTCTTCTTTTTCTTTTCTTTCTTCTTCTTCTCTCTTCTTTCTTCTCTTCTTCTCTTTCTTTTTCTCTCTCTTTTTTTTTTTTCCTTTTTCTCTTTTTTCTTCTCTTTTTTTTTTTTTTTTTTCTTTCTTTCTTTTTTTTCTTTCTTCTTTTCTTTTTTCTTCTTCTTCTTTCTCTTCTTTTCTTCTCTTTTTCTTTTTCTTTCTCTTTTTCTTTCTTCTCTCTCTCTTTTTTTTTTTTCTTCTCTTCTTTTTTCTCTTTTTCTTTCTTTTTTCTTTCTTTCTTCTTCTTCTCTCTCTTCTTTTTTTTCTTTCTTCTTCTTTTTCTCTTTTCTTCTCTTCTTTCTCTTCTTTCTTCTTTCTCTCTTTCTTCTTCTTCTTTTCTTTCTTTTTTCTTCTCTTTCTTTTCTCTTTTTCTCTTCTTTTCTTTTCTCTCTTTTCTTCTTCTTTTTCTTTTTCTCTTTTTTTTTCTTTTTCTCTCTCTTCTCTTCTCTCTTTTCTTTTTCTTTTTCTTTCTCTTTTTTTCTCTTCTTTCTTCTCTTTTCTTTTTCTTTTTCTCTCTCTTCTTCTTTTTCTTTTCTTTTTCCTTTTTCTTCTCTTCTTTTTCTTCTTTTTTTCTTTTCTTCTTCTCTTTCTTCTTCTCTTTTCTCTCTTTTTCTTTTTTTTTTTCTCTCTTTCTTTTCTTCTTCTCTTTTCTTCTCTTTCTTTCTTTCTTTCTCTTTCTTTCTCTTTTTTTCTCTCTTTTCTCTTCTTTTTTTCTCTTTTTCTTCTTTTTTCTCTTCTCTTCTTTCTTCCTTTTTCTTCTTCTTTTCTTCTTTCTTCTCTTTTCTCTCTTTTCTCTTTTTTTTTTTCTTTTTTTTTTTCTCTCTTTTTTCTCTCTTTTCTCTTTTCTTCTTTTTTTCTCTTTCTCTCCTTCTTCTCTTCTCTTTTTTCTTCTCTTTTTCTTTTTTCTTCTTTTCTCTCTTTCTTTTTCTTCTTTCTTCTTTTTTCTTCTTTCTCTCTCTCTTTCTCTTTTTTCTTCTTTTTTCTTTCTTTCTCTTCTTTCTTTTCTCTTCTTTTTCTCTCTCTCTTTCTTCTTTTCTTTCTTTCTCTTTTTTTCCTTTCTTTTTTTTTTCTTTTCTTCTTTTCTTCTTTTTTTCTCTTCTCTTCTTTCTCTTTTCTTCTTCTCTCTTCTTTTTCTCTTTCTTTTTCTTTTCTTCTCTTCTTTTCTTCTCTTTTTTCTTCTTTTTTCTCTCTTTTTTTTTTCTTTCTTTTCTCTTCTTTTTTTCTTTCTTCTCTTTTTCTTCTTTCTTCTTTTTTCTTTCTCTTTTCTTTCTCTTTCTTCTTCTTCTCTTTTCTTTTCTCTCTTCTTTTCTTTCTTCTTCTCTTTCTCTTTTCTCTCTCTTCTCTCTTTTCTTTCCTTCTTCTTTTCTCTTTCTCTTCTTTTTCTTTCTCTTTTTTTTTCTTTCTTCTCTTTCTTCTTCTTTTTTTTTTTCTTTTTTTTCTCTTCTCTCTTCTTCTTTCTTCTTTTCTTCTTTTCTCTTTTCTTCTTTTTCTTTTTTCTTTCTTCTTCTCTTCTTTCTTCTTTCTCTTCTCTTTCTCTTTTCTTTTCTTTCCTTCTTTTTTTTTCTTTCTTTTTCTTTTCTCTTTCTCTTTTCTCTTTTTCTTCTCTTTCTTTTTCTCTCTTTTTTTTTCTTTTTTCTTTTTCTCTTTTTTTTCTCTTCTTTTTTTTCTTTCTCTTTCCTTTCTTCTTCCTTTCTTTCTTTTTTCTCTTCTCTCTTTTTCTTCTCTCTCTTCTCTTTTCTTTCTTTTTTTTCTTTTTTCTTTCTTCTCTTTCTCTCTTCTTTTTTTTCTTTCTTTTCCTTTTCTCTTTCTTCTTCTTTCTTTTCTTTTCTTCTTCTTTCTTTTCTTCTCTCTCTTTTTTTCTTCTCTTTCTTCTTCTTTTCTTTTTTCTTTTTCTTTTTTCTTTTCTTTTTTCTCTCTTTCTTTCTTTTCTTTTCTCTTTTTCTCTTTTTTTTTCTTCTCTTTTTTCTTTCTCTCTTCTTTTTTCTTCCTTCTTTCTTCTTTTCTCTCTTTTTTCTTCTTTTTTTCTCTTTTTCTTTCTCTTTTTCTCTCTTTTCTCTTTCTCTTCTCTCTTCTTTCTCTTTCTTTTTTCTTCCTTTCTCTTTCTTCTTTCTTCTTTTCTCTTCTTCTTTTTCTTTTTTTTTTTCTCTTTTCTTCTTCTTTCTTCTTCTTTCTTCTTTTCTTTTCTTTTTCTTTTTTTCTTCTTTTTTTTTCTTCTCTTTTTTTCTCTTCTCTTCTTCTTTCTCTTCTTTTCTTTCTTCTTCTTTTTTCTCTTCTCTCTTTCTTCTTTTTCTCTTTTTTTCTCTCTTTTTTTTTTCTCTCTCTTCTCTTCTTTTTTTCTCTTCTTCTTCTTTTTTCTTTTTCTCCTTTCTTCTTTTCTTTCTTCTTTCTTTCTTCTTTCTTTCTCTTTTCTTTTCTCTCTTTTTTTTTTTTCTTTCTTCTTTTCTTTTTTTCTTCTTTCTTTTTCTTTCTTTTTCTTTCTTTCTTTCTTTTTTTTCTCTCCTCTCTCTTTTTTCTTTTTTTCTTTTTTTCTTTCTTTCTTCTCTCTTTTTCTTTCTTCTTTTTTTTTCTCTTCTTTTTTTTCTTTTTTTCTTTTCTTTTCTCTCTCTTTTTTTTCTTCTCTTTTTCTTCTCTCTTTCTTTTCTTCTTCTCTTTCTCTTTCTTCTCTCTCTTTTTTTTTTTTCCTTCTTTCTTTCTCTTTTCTCTTTTCTTTTTTCTTCTTCCTTTTCTTTTTCTCTTTTCTCTTTTTCTTCTTTTCTCTTTTCTTTTCTTCTTTCTCTTTTTTTTTTCTTTTTCTTTCTTTTTCTCCTTCTCTTCTTTCTCTTCTTTTCTTTTTTTTTCTCCTTTCCTTCTTTTCTTTCTTTTTTTTTCCTTTCTCTTCTTTTCTTTTTCTCTCTCTTTTCTTTTTTCTTTCTTCTTTTCTTCTTCTCTTTCTTCTCTTTTCTTCTCTTTTCTTTTTTCTTCTTCTCTTTTCCTTTCTTTCTTTCTCTTCTTTTCTTCTTCTTCTTCTCTCTTCTTTTTTTTTTTTTCTTTTCTCTTTTCTTTCTTTTCTTTCTTTTTTTTTTTTTTTTTCTTTTCTTCTTTTTTTCTCTTTTTCTTCTTTCTCTTTCTTTTCTCTTTCTTCTTCTTTCTTTTTTCTTTTTCTTTTCTTCTTTTTCTTCCTTTTTTCTCTTCTTTTTTTTTTCTTTCTTTTTCTTTTTTCTTCTTCTTTCTTCTTCTCTTCTTCTCTTCTTTCTTTTTTTTCTTTCTTTTTTTTTTTCTTTCTCTTCTCTTCTTTTTTTCTTTTTTTTTCTTTCTCTTTCTTTTCTCTCTTTTTCTTTTCTTTTTCTTTTTCTTTCTTTTTTTCTTTTCTTTTCTTTTTTTTCTTTTTTTCTTTTCTTTCCTTTTTTTTTCTTCTCTTCTTTCTCTTTTTTTTCTTCTCTTTTCTTTCTCTTTTTCTCTTTTTCTTTTCTTTTTCTTCTTTTTTCTTTTTCTCTCTCTTTCTTTTTCTTTTCTCTTTCTCTTCTTTTTTTCTTCTCTCTTTTTCTTTTTCTTTTTTTCTCCTTTCTTTTTTCTTCTCTCTTTCTCTCTTCTTTTTCTCTCTTTTTTCTTTCTTCTTTCTCTTCTCTTCTTCTTCTCTTCTTTTTTTCTCTTTTCTTTCTCTCTCTTCTCTCTTTTTTTCTTCTTTTTCTCTTCTTTTTTCTTTTCTTTCTTTCTTTTTCTCTTTCTTTTTCTTCTCTCTCTCCTTTCTTTTTTTTCTTTTTTCTTTTCCTTCTTTTTTCTTTCTTTCTCTTTTCTTTTTTTCTTTCTCTTCTTCTTTCTCCTTTCTTCTTTTCTCTTCTTTTTTTTTTCTCTTTTCTCTCTTCTCTTCTCTTTTTTCTTCTCTCTCTCTCTTCCTTTTTTTTCTTCTTTTTTCTCTTTTTTTCTTCTTTTTTCTCTCTTCTCTTCTCTCTTTTTTTCTTTTTTTCTCTTCTTTTCTTTTTTCTCTCTCTTTTTCTCTTTTCTTTCTTCTTCTTCTCTTTCTTTTCTCTTCTTTCTCTTTTTCTCTTCTTTCTCTTCTTCTTCTTTCTTTTCCTTTCTCTCTCTCTCTTTTTCTTCCTTTTTCTTCTTCTTTCTCTTTTTTTCTTTTCTTTCTCTTCTCTTCTTCTCTTTCTCTCTTCTTTCTTTCTTTTCTTCTTTTCTTTTTCTTTTTTCTTTTTTTTCTTTTTCTCTCTTTTTCTTTCTTTTCTCTTTTTTCTTTCTTTCTTTCTCTCTCTTTTTCTTTCTTTCTTTTTCTTCTTTCTCTTCCTTTTTTCTTTCTTCTTTTCTTTCCTTTTCTTTTTTTCTCTCTTTCTCTTTCTTCTTCTTTTCTCTTCTCTCTTTTTTTTCTCTTTTTTTCTTTCTCTTTTTCTCTCTTCTTTTTTTCTTTCTTTTTCTCTTCTTTTTCTTCTTTTTCTTTCTCTTTCTTCTCTTTCTTTTTTTCTCTCTTCTTCTTTCTTTCTTCTTCTTTTTCTTCTCTCTCTTTCTTTCTCTTTCTTTTCTCTTCTTTCTTTTTTTTTCTTTCTTCTTTTCTTCTCTCTCTCTTTCTTCTCTCTTCTCTTCTCTTTTTCTTTTTTTTTCTCTCTTTTTCTCTCTTTTCTCCTCTTTCTTCTTTCTTTTCTCTTTTTTTTTTCTTTTCTTTTTCTCTCTCTTCTCTTTCTTTTTTTTTCTTTTTTCTCTCTTTCTTTTTTTCTTCTTTCTCTCTTTTTTCTCTTTTTTTCTCCTCTCTCTTCTCTCTCTTTCTTTTTCTTCTCTTCTTTCTCTTTTCTTTTTTTTTCTTTTTCTTCTTCTCTTCTCTCTTTCTTCTCTTCTCTTTCTTTCTCTTTTCTTCTTTTCTTTTTCTTTTTTTTCTTCTTTTTTTTTTTCTTTTTCCTTCTTTTCTTTTTTTTTCTTCTTTCTTTCTTTTCTCTCTTTTCTTTTTCTTCTTCTCTTCTCTTTTCTTTTCTCTTTTCTTCTCTTTTTCTTCTTTTTTTTTCTTTCTTTCTTTTCTTTTCTCTTCTTTTTTTCTTTTCTTCTTTCTCCTTTTTTCTTTCTCTTTCTTTCTTTTTCTTTTTTCTCTTCTTCTTTTTTTTTTTTTTTTCTTCTCTCTCTCTTTTTTTTTTTCTTCTCTTCCTTCTCTCTTCTTTTTCTCTTTTTCTCTTTCTTCTCTCTTCTTTCTCTCTTTTCTTTCTTTTTTTTCTCTTCTCTCTTTCTTTCTTCTTCTTTCTTTCTTCTTTTTCTTCTCTTCTTTTTCTTTTCTTTTCTTTCTTCTTTTCTTTTCTTTTCTCTTCTTTTTTTCTTCTTTTCTTTCTCTCTTTTTTTCTCTCTTTTCTTCTTTTTTTCTTTTTCTTTTTTCTTTCTTCTTCCTCTTCTTTCTCTTTTTTCTTCTTTTCTCTTCTTTTTTTCTTCTTTTTCTTCTTTCTCTTCTCTCTTTCTTTTTTCTTTTTCTTTTCTTCTTTCTTTTTCTTTCTTTTTCTTCTTCTTTCTCTCTTCTTCTTCTCTTTTCTCTTCTTTTTTTTCCTTTTTTTTTTCTTTTTTCTTTTTTCTCTCTCTTCTTTCTTTCTCTCTCTTTTCTTCTCTTCTCTCTTTCTCTTCTCTCTTTTCTTTCTTCCTTCTTTTTTCTTTTTTTTTCTTTCTCTTTTTTTTTTTCTTTTCTTTTTCTTTCTTTTTTTTCTTTTCTTTCTTCTTTTCTTTTCTCCTTCTTTTTCTTCTTCTCTTCTTCTCTTCTCTCTTTCTTTCTTTTTTTCTTCTTTCTTCTTTTCTTTCTCTCTTTTTTCTCTTCTTTCTCCTTTCTCTTTCTCTTCTTCTTTTCTTCTTCTTTTTTTCTTTTTTCTTTTTTCTCTCTCTTCTTCTCTTTTTTTCTTTCTTCTTCTTTTTTCTTTCTTTTTTCTCTTTTTTTTTTTCCTTTTTCTTTTTCTCTTTTTCTTCTCTTTCTTTTCTTTTTTTTTCTTCTCTTTTTCTCTTCTCTCTCTTTCTCTCTTCTTTTTTTTTCTTTCTTTTCTTTCTTCTTCTTCTTTTTCCTTTTCTTTCTTCTTTTTCTCTTCTCTCTTTTCTTCTTTCTCTTTTTTTCTTTTTTTCTTTTTCTTCTCTCTCTCTTTTCTTTCTTTTTCTTTTTTCTTCTTTCTTCTTCTTTTCTCTTTTTCTCTTCTTTTTCTTTCTCTTTTCTTCCTCTTTTCCTCTCTCTTTCTTCTTTCTTCTTCTTTTCTTTTTTTTTCTTCTCTCTTTCTTTCTTCTTTCTTTCTTTTTCTTTTTTCTTTTCTTTCTTTTTTTTTTTTCTCTTTTCTTTTTTTTTTTTTTTTTTTCTTTTTTTTCTTCTTCTTTTTTCTTCTCTTCTTCTTTCTTCTTTCTTTTTCTTCTTCTTTTCTTCTCTCTTTTTTCTTTCTTTTCTTTTTCTTCTTTCTTTCTCTTTTTTCTTTTCTTTTTTCTTTTTTTTTTTTCTTCTTCTCTTTCTTCTTTTTTCTTTTCTTTTCTTTTCTCTTTTCTTCTCTCTTCTTCTTTTTTTTTTTTTTCTCTTCTCTTCTTCTTTCTTTTTTCCTTCTTTCTTTTTTTTTTCTTTTTCTTTTTTTCTTCTTCTCTTCTTTCTCTTTTTTCTTCTTCTTCTCTCTTTTTTTCTTTTTCTTTTTTCTTTCTTCTTTTCTCTTTCTCTTTTTCTTCTTTTTTTTTTTCTTCTCTTCTTCTCTTTTCTTTTCTCTTTTCTTTCTTTTCTCTTTTTTTCTTTTCTTTTTTTCTTTCTTCTTTCTTTTCTCTCTCTTTCTCTCTCTCTTTTCTCTTTTTCTCTCTTTTTTCTTTTTTTCTTCTCTTTTTTCTTTCTTTCTTTTTTCTTTTCTCTCTTTCTCTTCTTTTTCTTTTCTTTTTCTTTTCTCTTTCTTTCCTCTTTCTTTTTTCTCTTCTTTTCTTTTTTTTTCTCTTCTTCTTTCTCTCTTTTCTTTCTTCTCCTTTCTTCTCTTTTCTTCTTCTTTCTCTCTTCTTTTTCTCTTTTCTCTCTTTTCTTCTCTTTTTTCTTTTTTTTTTTTTTTTCTTTCTTTTTCTCTTTCTTTCTTCTCTTTTTCTTCTTTTTTCTTTCTCTCTCTTTTCTTTCTCTTCTTTCTCTCTTTCTCTCTTTTCTTTTCTCTTTCTTTCTTCCTTTTTTTTCTCCTTTTCTTCTTCTCTTCTCTTTTCTTCTTCTCTCTTTTTCTTTCTTTCTCTTTCTTTCTTCTTTCTTCTTCTTTTTTTTTCTTCTTCTTTTTTTTTTCTCTTCTTTCTTCTCTCTTCTCTTTTCTTCTTCTTTTTCTTCTTTTTTTTCTTCTTTTTTTTCTTCTTTTTTTTCTTCTTTTCTTTTTTTTTTCTTCTCTCTTCTCTTTCTCTCTTCTTTTTTTTTCTTTTTTCTCTTCTTCTTTTTTTCTTTCTTCTTTCTTCTCTTTTTTTTCTTTTTTTCTTTTCTCTCTTTTTCTTTTTCTTTCTTCTTTTTTTTTTTCTCTTCTCTTCTCTTTTCTCTCTTCTTTTCTTTTTCTTTCTCCTTTTCTTTTCTTCTTTCTTTTTTCTCTTCTTTCTTTTCTTTTTCTTTTTTCTTTTTTTTCTTTTTTTTTTTCTTTTTTTTCTTTTTTTTCTTTTTTTTCTTTTCTTTTCTCTTTCTCTTTTCTCTTCTCTCTTTTTTTTTTCTTTCTTTTTCTCTCCTTCTTCTCTTTTCTCTTCTTTCTTCTTCTCTTCTTTCTTTTCTTTTCTTTTTTTTTCTCTCTTTTTTCTCTTCTTTTTTTCTCTCTTTTCTCTCTTCTTCTTCTTTTTTCTTCATTCTTTTTTCTCTTCTTCTTCTTTCTTTCTTTTTTTCTTTCTTCTTCTTTCTTCTCTTTTTCTTTTTTTTTCTTCTCCTCTCTTTCTTCTTTTTTTTTCTCTTTCTCTTCTTCTCTCTTCTTTTTTTTTTCTTTTCTTCTCTTTCTCTTTCTTTTTTTTTTCCTTTTCTTTCTCTCTCTCTTTCTTTTCTTTTTTCTCTTCTTTTTTCTCTTTCTTTCTTCTCTCTTCTTCTCTCTTTCTTCTTCTTTTTTTTCTTTCTTTTTCTCTTTTCTTCTTTCTCTTTTTTTTCTCTTTCTTCTTTTTTCTTCTTCTTCTCTTCTTTTCTCCTTTTTCTTTCTTCTTTTTTTTCTTTTCTTCTCTTTTTTTCTTTTTCTCTTCTTTCTCTTTTCTCTTTTTTTCTTCTCTTTTCCTTTCTTTCTCTTTTTCTTCTTTCTTCTTTCTTTTCTCTTTCTTTCTTCTTTCTCTCTTTCTTTTTTCTTTTTCTCTCTCTTTTCTCTTCTCTTCTTTTTTTCTCTCTTTCTTTCTCTTCTTTTTTTTTTTCTTCTCTTTCTTTCTTTCTCTTCTTTTTTCTTCTTTCTTTTCTCTTCTTCCTTTTTTTTTCCTTCTTTCTTTTTTTTCTTTTTTTTCTTTCTTTCTTCTTTTCTTTTCTCTCTCTTTTTTTCTTTTCTTTCTTTTTCTCTTTTCTCTCTTCTTTTTTTCTTTTTTTTCTTTTTCTCTCTTCTTCTCTTTTCTCTCTTTCTCTTCTCTCTCTTTTCTTTCTTTTTCTTCTTTTTCTTCTCTTTTTCTCTTCTCTTCTTTTTCTCTCTCTCTTTTTTTTCTTTTTTCTCTCCTTTTTTTCTTTCTTTTTTTTTCTTCTCTTTTTTCTTTTCTTTTTCTCTCTTCTTTTTTTTCTCTTTTCTTTTTTTCTTTTTCTTCTCTTCTTTCTTTCTTTTTTCTCTCTTTTCCTTTCTCTTTCTTTTTCTTTCTCTCTTTTTTTCTTTTTTTTCTCTTCTTTTCCTCTTTCCTTTTTTTTTTTCTTTTCTTCTTCTTCTTTCTTCTCTTCTCTTTTCTTTTCTTTCTTTCTCTCTTTTTTTCTTTTCTTTCTCTTTTTCCTCTTCTTCTTTTTTCTCTTTTCTTTCTTTTCTTTTTTTTCTTTTCTTTTCTTTCTTCTTTTTTCTTTTTTTTTTTTCTCCTTTTTCTTTCTCTTTTTTTCTCTTTTTCTTCTCTTTCTCTTTCTTTTTCTCTTCTCTTTCTCTTTCTCTCTCTTTCTTCTTTCTTTCTTTTCTTTTCTTCTTTTCTTTCCTTTCTTTTTCTTCTTCTTTTTTTTCTTTTCCTTTTCTTTTTTTTCTTTTTTTTTTTTCTTTTTTTTTTCTTCTCTCTTTTTTTTCTCTTCTCCTTTTTTCTCTCTCTTCTTCTTCTTTTCTTTTCTCTTTTTTTCTCTCTTCTTCTTTCTTTCTCTTTCTTCTTCTTTTCTTTCTTTTCTTTCTCTTTTCTTTCTTTTTCTTTTTCTTTTTCTCTCTTCTTCTCTTCTCTTTTTTTTTTTCTTCTTTCTTTTTCTTTCTTCTTTCTTCTCTCTTCTTTTTCTTTTTCTTCTTCTTTCTCTCTCTTCTTCTCTTTTCTTTTCTTTTCTTCTTCTCTTTTTTTTCTCTTTCTTTCTCTTTTCTTTTTTCTTCTTTTTCTCTTTTTTTTTCTTCTCTTCTCTTTTCTTCTCTCTTCTTTTTCTTTTTTCTTCTCTCTTTTTTCTCTCTTTCTCTTTTTTTTTCTCTCTTTCTCTTCTTTCTTTTTTCTCTTCTTTTTTTTTCTTTTCTCTTCTCTTTCCTTCTTTTTTTCTTTCTTTCTTCTTTTTCTCTCTTTCTTCTTTTTCTTCTCTTTTCTCTTTTTCTCTTCTTCTTTTCTTCTCTCTTTCCTTTTTCTCTTCTTCTTCTTTTCTTTTTTTCTTCTTTCTCCTTCTTTTCTCTCTTTTTTTTCTTTCTCTTTTTCTTTCTTCTTTCTTTTCTTTTTTCTTTTCTTTCTCTCTTTCTTCTCTTTCTTTTCTTTTTCTTCTTTTTTCTCTTTTTCTCTTTCTCTCTCTTTCTTTTTCTTTCCTTTTTTCTCTTTCTCTTTTTTCTCTTCTTTTTCTTTTCTCTTTCTCTTTTCTCTTCTTCTTTTCTCTTTTTTTTTCTTTCTCTTTTTCTTTTCTTCTTTCTTTCTTTTCCTTTTTTTCCTTCTTTTCTTTCTTTTTCTTCTTTTTCTTTTCTCTCTCTTTTCTCCTTCTTCTTCTTTCTTTCTCTTCTTCTTTCTTCTTTTTTTTTCTTCTCTTTTCTTCTTTTTCTTTCTCTTCTTCTTTCTCTTTTTCTTCTCTCTCTTCTTTTTTCTTCTTCTTTCTTCTCTTCTTTTTTCTTCTTTTTTTTTCCTTTCTCTTCTTTCTCTTTTCTTCTTTCTCTCTTTTTTTCTTTTCTCTTTTTCTCTTTTCTTTTCTTCTCTCTTCTTCTCTTCTCTCTCTTCTTTTCTCTTTTTCTCTTCTCCTCTTCTTTTTCTTTTTCTTTTTCTTCTCTTTCCTTCTTTTCTCTTTTCTTTTCTTTCTTCTTCTTTCTTCTTCTCTCTTTTTTTTTTCTCTTCTTTTTCTTTTTTTTCTTCTTTCTCTTTCTTCTTTCTTTTCTTTCTTTTTCTTCTCTTTCTCTCTTTTTTTTTTTTTCTTCTTCTTTTTTTTTTTCTCTTCTCTTTCTCTCTTTTTTCTTTTCTTCTCTTCTTTTCTCTCTTCTTTCCTTTTTTTTTTCTCTTTTTCTCTTTTTCTTCTTTTCTCTTCTCTCTTCTTTTTTCTTTTCTTCTCTTCTTTCTTCTTTTCTTTCTTTTTTTCTTTTCTTCTTCTTTTTTCTTCTTTCCTCCTTTCTTCTTTTTCTTTTCTTTCTTCTCTTCTCTCTTTTTCTCTTCTTTTTTTTTTCTTCTCTCTTTCTTTTTTCTTTTTTTTTTCTCTTTTCTTCTTTCCTTTTTTCTTCTCTTCTTCTTCTCTTTCTTTCTTTTCTTTTCTCTCTTTTCTTCTTCTTTCTTTCTCTTTCTTCTCTTCTCTTTCTTTTCTTTCTCTTTCTTTTTCTTTTTTCTTTTTTTTTTCTTCTTCCTCTCTTTTTCTTTTCTTTTTTTTTTTCTTTTTCTTCTCTTCTTCTTTCTCTTTTTTTTCTCTCTTTCTCTCCTTTCTTTTTTCTTTTTCTCTTTCTCTTTTTCTCTCTTCTTTCTCTCTTTCTTTCTCTCTTCTTTTCTTTTCTCTTTCTCTCTTTTTTTCTTCTTTTTCTTTTCCTCTTCTTTCCTTTTTTTCTTTTCTTTTTTTCCTTTCTCTTTTTTTTTCTTCTTTTCTTTCTTTCTCTCTTTCTTTTTTCTTCTTCCTCTTCTTCTTCTCTCTTTTTCTTTTTCTTCTTTTTCTCTCTTTTTCTTCTTCTTTTCTTCTTTTCTTTCTCTTTTTTCTTTTTTCTCTCTTTTTTTTTTCTTCTCTTCTTTTTTTCTCTCTTTTCTTTTCCTCTTTTCTTCTTCTTCTTTTTCTTCCTTTTTTTTTTCTCTTCCTCTCTTTTTTCTTTTCTTCTCTCTCTCTCTTCTTTTTCTTTTTCTTTTCTTTCTTTCTTCTTCTCTTTTTTTTTTTCTTTCTCTTTTTCTCTCTTTTTTTCTTTTTTTCTTCTTTCCTCTTTCCTTCTTTCTTTTCTCTTTTCTCTTCTTCTCTTTTCTTCTTTCTTCTCTTCTTCTTCTCTTTTTTCTCTCTTTTTTCTCTCTTTTCTTTCTTCTCTTTTTCTTCTCTTTTTTTCTTCTCTTTTCTTTTTCTCTCTCTTCTTCTTTTTTCTTTTCTCTTTCTTTTTCTCTCTCTCTTCTTTCTTTTCTTTCTTTTTCTTTTTCTTTTTTCTCTTTTTTTTTTTCTCTTTTTCTTTTCTTTTCTCTCTCTTTTTCTCTTTTTTCTTCTTCTCTTCTCTTCTTTTTTTCTCTTTTTTTTTTCTCTTCTTCTTTTTCTTTTCTCTTCTCTCTTTCTCTCTTTTCTCTTCTTCTCCTTTTCTTTCTCTTTTTTTTCTTTTTCTCTTTCTTTTTCTTCTTTCTTCTCTCTTTCTTCTTCTCTTTCTTCTTTCTTTTCTTCTTCTTTCTTCTCTCTCTTTTTTTTTTTTTCCTTCTTTTTTCTTCTCTTTCTTCTCTTTTTTTCTTCTCTTCTCTTTCTTCTCTTCTTCTTCTTTTTTTTTTCTTCTTTTTCTCTCTTTTTCTCTTCTCTTTCTTTTTCTTTTTTTCTCTTTTTTCTTTTCTTTCTTTTTTCTCCTTCTTCTTCTCTTTTCTTTCTCTTCTCTTTTTTCTTTCTCTTTTTTTCTTTCTTCTCTCTTCTTTCTTCTTTTTCTCTTTTTTCTTTTTCTTTTTTCTCTTTCTCTTTTCTTTCTCTTTCTTTCTTTTTCTTTTTTTTCTCTTCTTTCTTTCTTTTTTTTTTCTTCTTTTTTCTCTCTTTTCTTTTCTCTCTTCTTCTTTCTCTCTTTTCTTTTCTTTCTTTCTCTTTCTCTCTTTTTCTTTCCTTTTTCTTTTCTTCTTTTCTCTTTTCTCTCTCTTTTCCTTCTCTTTCTCTTTTCTTTTTCTTTTCCTCTTCTCTTTTCTCTTCTTTCTTTTTTCTCTTCTCTCTTTTCTCTTCTTCTCTTTTTCTTTCTTTTTTCTTCTTTTTTTTTTTCTTTTCTTTTCTTTCTTTCTTTTTTTTCTTTTCTTTCTTTCTTTTCTCTTTTTCTTCTTTTTTTTTTCTTTTCTCTTCTTTCTTTTTCTTTTTTCTTCTTTCTTTTTTCTCTTTTTCTCTCTTTCTTTTCTTTCTTCTCTTTTCTTTCTCTTCTTTTTTCTTTCTCTTCTTCTTCTTCTTTTTTTCTTCTTTTTTCCTTCTTTTTCTTTTTTCTCTTCTTTTTCTTCTCTCTTTCTTTCTCTCTTCTTCTTTTCTTTTTCTTTCTTCTCTTTTCTTTTTTTTTCTTCTCTTTCTTCTTTCTTCTTCTTTCTTCTCTTTCTCTCTTTCTTTTCTTTCTTTTCTTCTTCTTCTCTCTTCTTTTTTTTCTTCTTTTCTTCTTTTTTTCTTTCTTTTTTCTTCTTCTTTCTTTCTTCTCTTTCTTCTCTCTTCTTTCTTTTCTTTTCTCTTTCTTTTTCTCTTTCTCTTTTTCTCTCTTCTTTCTTTTCTTCCTTTTCTTTTCTTCTTCTTTTTTTTTTCCTTTTTCTTCTTTCTTTTTTCTCTTCTCTTCTTCTCTTTCTTTTTTTCTTCTTCTTTTTTTTCTTTTTTTCTTTTCTTTTCTTTTCTTTTTCTTTTTCTTTTTTCTTTTCTCTCTCTTTTTTTCTCTTTTCTTTTCTTTCTCTTTCTTTTTTTTTTCTCTTTTTTTCTTCTTCTTTTTCTTCTTCTCTTCCTTTTCTTTTTTCTTTCTTTCTCTTTTTCTCTCTTTTTCTTTTCTCTTTCTCTTCTTCTTTTTCTTCTTCTTTTTTTCTTCTTTTTTCTCTCTTTCTTCTTTCTCTTTTTTTTTTCTTCTTCTTTCTTTTTCTTTCTTTTTCTCTTCTCTTCTCTTCTTTTTTCTTCTCTTTTTTCTTCTTTTCTCTCTCTCTCTTTCTCTCTTCTTTTTTTTTTTTTTTCTCTTTCTCTCTTTTTTCTTCTTTCTCTTTTTCTTCTCTTTCCTTCTTTTTTCTTTTTCTCTTTTTTTCTTTCTTCTCTCTTTCTTCTCTTTTTCTTTCTCTTTCTCTCTTTTTCTCTTTTTTTTTTTTCCTTTTTCTCTCTCTCTTCTCTTTTTTTTTCTTTCTTTTTTTTCTCTCTTTTTCTTTTCTTCTCTTTCTCTTTTCTTTTTTCTCTTTTTCTTTCTTCTTCTTTTCTTTCTTTCTTTCTCTTTTCTCTCTTTTCTTTCTCTCTCTCTTTTTCTTCTTTCTCTTTCTTTCTCTTCTTTCTCTTCCTCTTCTTTCCTTTCTTTTTCTTTTTCTTTCTCTCTTCCTTCTTTTCTCTTTTCTTTTCCTCTTCTCTTCTCTTTTCTTTCTTCTTTCTTTTTCTCTTTTTTTTCTTCTCTTTTCTTTTTCTTTCTTTTTTTCTTCTCCTTTCTTTCTTTTTTTTTTTTTTCTCTCTCTTCTTCTTCTTTTTTCTTTCTCTTTTCTTTTTCTTTTTCTTTTTTTTTCTTCTTCTTTCTTTCTTTTCTTCTTTTCTTTTTTTCTTCTTTCTTCTCTTTTTCTCTTCTCTTTTTTTTTTTTTTTTTCTTTTTTCTTTCTTTCCTCTTTCTTTCTCTCCTTTTCTTCTCTTTTTTCTTTTTTTTCTCTTCTTTTTCTTCTCTTTCTTTTTTCTTTTCTTCTTCTCTTCTCTCTTTTTCTCTTTCTCTTCTCTTTTTCTCTTCTCTTTTCTCTCTCTCTTTTTTTTCTCTTTTCTCTTTTTCTCTTCTTTCTCTTCTCTCTTTTTCTCTTTCTTTCTCTCTTTTCTTTTTCTTTTTCTCTTTTCTCTTTCTTCTTTTTTCTTCTTTCTCTTTTTTTTTCTTTTTCTCTCTCTCTCTCTTTTCTTTTCTCTTTCTTTTTCTCTTTCTTTTTTCTCTTCTCTTTTTTCTTTTTTCTTTTTCTTTCTCTTTTTTTTCTCTTTTCTTCTTTTCTCTCTCTTCTTCTCTTTTTTCTTTCCTCTTTTTTTTCTTTCTTTCTTCTCTCTTTCTTCTTCTCTTCTCTTTCTTTTCTTTCTTCTTCTTTCTTCTCTTCTTCTTTTTCTTTTTCTCTTTTTTCTTTTTCTTTTTTCTTCTTTCTTTTCTTCTCTTTCTTTTCTTTCTTTTTCTCTTTTTTTTTCTTTTCTCTTTTCTTTTTTCTCCTTCTTTTCTTTCTCTCTTTTTTTCTTCTTCTCTCTCTTCTTTTTCTTTTTTTTCTTCTCCTCTTCTTTTTCTTTTTTTCTCTTTCTCTTCTTTTCTCTTCTTTCTCTCTTTTTTTTCTTCTTTCTCTTTCTCTTCTCTTCTTTCTCTCTTTCTCTCTTTCTTTCTTTTTTCTTTCTCTTTTTTCTTCTTCTTCTTTCTTTTTCTTCTTCTCTTTTCTTCTTTTTTCTTTTCTTTTTTTTTTCTTTCTCTTTCTTCTCTTCTTTTTCTTTTCTTTTTTTCTTCTCCTTTTTTTTTCCTTTCTCTTTCTTTCTTTTTTCTTTCTTCTCTCTTTCTTCTTCTTTCTTCTTTCTTTTTTTTCTTTTCTTCTCTCTCTTCTTTCTTTTCTCTCTCTTTCTTTTTTTTTCTTTCTTTCTCTTCTTTTTCTTCTTTTTTCTTTTTCTTTTTCTTTCTTTTTTTTTTTCTTCTCTTTTCTTTCCTTTTTTCTCTTTCTTTCTTTTCCTTTTTTTTTCTTTTTCTTTCCTTCTTTTCTTTTTTCCTCTTTTTTTTTTCTTTTTCTTCTTTTTTTCTTTCTTTTTTCTCTTCTTTTCTTTCTCTTCTTCTTTTTTTCTTTCTTCTTTCTCTTCTCTTTTCTCCTTTTCTCTTTCTTTTCTTTTTTTCTCTCTTTTCTCTTCTCTCTCTTCTTCTTTTTTCTTTTCTTTTTTTTTCTTTTTTCTTTTTTTTCTTCTCTTCTTTTCTTCTTTCTCTTTTCTCTTTTCTCTCTCTCTCTTCTTTCTTTCTTCTTTCTCTTCTTTTCTTCTTCTCCTTTTCTTTCTTCTCTCTTTCTCTTTTTCTTTCTTTTCTTCTCTTTTCTTCTTTTCTTTTCTCTTTTCTTTTCTTTTCTTCTTCTTTCTTCTTCTTTTTTTTCTCTTCCTTCTTTTCTTCTCTCTCTTCTTTCTTTTTCTTCTTTTCTTCTTTTTTCTTCTTTCTTCTTTTTTTTTCTCTTCTTCTTCTCTTTTTTCTCTCTTCCTCTCTTTCTTTCTTCTTTTTTTTTCTTTCTTTCTCTCTTTTTCTTTTCTCTTCTTCTTTTCCTTTCTTTCTCTTTTCTCTTTTCTTTTCTTTTTTTCTTCTTCCTCTTTTCTTCTTCTCTTTTTTTCTTCTTCTTTCCTTTTTTTCCTTTTCTTTCTTCTTCTTCTCTTTTTCTTCTCTCTTTTTTCTTTCTCTTCTTTTTTCTCTTCTTTCTTTCTTTTTTTCTTCTCTTTCTCTCTTTCTCTTTTTCTTCTTCTTTTTCTCTCTTTTCTTCTTTCTCTTCTTCCTCTCTTCTCTTTTTTTTCTTTTTTCTCTTTTTCTCTTTTCTTCTTTTTTCTTCTTCTCTTCTTTCTTTCTTTTCTTTTTCTCTTTTCTTTTTTCTTTTTTTCTCTTTTCTTTCTTTTCTCTTTTTTCTTCTCTTTTTCTCTCTTTCTTTCTTTTCTTTTCTTTTTTCTTTTTCTTCTTTTCTTTCTTCTTTCTCTTTCTTTTCTCTTCTTCTTCTTTCTTTTCTTTTCTTTCTCCTCTTTTTTTCCTTTTCTTTTCCTTCTTTCTTTTCTCTTCTTCTCTTTTTCTTTCTTCCTCTTTTCTTTTTTTTCTTCTTTTTCTTCTTTTCTTTCTTTTCTTCTTTTCTTTTCTTTTTCTTTTTCTTCTTCTTTCTTTTTTTCTCTTCTTCTCTTTTTCTTCTCTTTTTTTTTCTCTTCTTCTTCTTTCTCTCTTCTTTTCTCTTTCTTTTCTCTTCTCTCTTTCTTCTCTTTTTTCTCTCTTTTTTTCTTTTCCTTTTTCTTTCCTCTCTTCTTTCTTTTTTCTTTCTCTTTTTTTCTCTTTTTCTCTTCTTTCTTTTTTCTTTCTTTTTTCTCCTCTTTTTTTTTTCTTCTTTTTCTCCTTTTTCTCTTCTTCTTCTCTCTCTTCTCTCTTTCTTTTTCTCTTTTTTCTCTTCTCTTCTTTTCTTCTCTTTCTTCTTTCTTTCTCTTCTCTCTTTTTTTCTCTCTTTTCTTTCTTTTCTCTTCTCTTCTTCTCTTCTCTTTTTTTTCTTCTCTCTCTTTTCTCTTTTTTTTCTTTCTTTTCTTTTCTTTCTCTTTTTTCTTTTCTTTTCTTTCTCTTCTTCTTTTTTTTTCTCTTCTTCTTTCTCTCTTTTTTTTTTCTTTTCTTTTTCTCTCTCTCTTTTCTCTCTTTTCTCTTTTCTTTTCTTTTTTTTTTCTTCTTTTCTTTTTTCTTCTTTTTTTCTTTCTCTCTTTTTCTCTTCTCTCTTCTTTTCTTTTCTTCTTCTTCTTTTTTTCTTTTTCTTCCTCTCTTCTTTCTTTTTTCTCTTTCTCTCTTCTCTTCTCTTTCTTTTTCTCTTCTTTTCTTTTTTTTCTCTCTCTTTCTTCTCTCTTTTTTTTTCTTCTCTTTCTTTTCTTTCTTTTTTCTTTTTTTTTTTTCTTTTCTCTTTTCTTCTCTTTCTCTTTTTTCTTCTTTTTCTTCTCTTTCTTTTTCTTCTCTCTTTTTCTTTCTCTCTCTTCTTCTTTCTTCTTTTTTTTTTTTCTTCCTCTCTTTCTCTCTTTTTTCTTCTTCTTCTTTTCTTTTTCTCTTTTTTCTTTTTTCTTTTCTTTCTTCTTTTTTTTCTTCTTTTCTCTTCTCTTCTTCCTTCTCTTTTCTTTTCTTCTTCTTTTCTTTCTTCTTTCTCTTTTCTCTTCCTCTCTTTTCTTTTTTTTTTCTCTTCTTTTTTTCTTTCCTTTTTTTTCTTTCTTTCTCTCTTTTTTTCTTTTTTTCTCTCTCTCTTCTTTTCTTCTCTTCTTTTCTTTTCTTTCTCCTTTTTTCTCTTTTTTTTCTTTCTTTTTCTTCTCTTTTTTCTCTTTCTTTCTCTTTCTTCTCTTTCTCTTCTTTTCTCCTTCTTCTTCTTTTTTCTCTTTTCTTCTCTTTCTTCTTCTCTTCTTTTCTCTTCTTCTTCTCTCTTTTTCTCTTTCTTTTTTTTCTCTTTTCTTTTCCTTTTTTTTTCTTCTTTCTCTTTTTTTCTCTCTTTTTTTCTCTTTCTTTTTTCTTTTCTCTCTTTTTTTTCTCTTTCTTTTTTCTCTTCTTTCTTTTTTCTTCTTCTCTTTTTTTTCTTCTTCTCTTCTCTTTTTCTCTTTTTTCTTTTTCTTTCTTTCTTTTTTTTTTTTTCTTCTTTTTTTCTTCTTTCTTTTTCTCTTTCTTCTTCTTTTTCTTCTTCTTTTCTTCTCTTCTCTTTTTTTTCTTTTTTTCTTTTCTTCTTTTTCTTCTCTTTTTTCTTTTTTTCTTCTTCTTCTTTCTCTTCTTTTTTCTTTTTTTTTCTTCTTCTTTCTTTCTCTCTCTCTCTTTCTCTTCTTTTCTTTTTCTCTTTTTCTCTTCTCCTTTTCTTTCTTCTTCTTTCTTTTTCTTTTCTTTTTTTTTCTCTTTCTTTTTTTTTTCTTTCTCTCTCTTCTTTTTCTCTCCTCTTTCTTCTTTTTCTTTTTCTTTTTTCTCCTTCTTTTTTCTTTTTTTCTCTTTTTCTTTCTTCTTTCTCTTCTTTTTCTCTTTTTTTTCTTCTTCTTCTCTTCTTTTTCTCTTTTCTCTCTTCTCTCTTTCTTTCTTTTCTTTTCTTCTTTCTTTCTCTTTTTTTCTTCTTCTTTCTCTTCTCTTTCTCTTCTTCTCTTCTCTTTCTTTCTTCTTCTTTCTCTTTTTCTTCTTTTTCTCTTCTTCTTCTTTTCTTCTCTTTTCTTTCTTCTCTTTTCTTTTTTTCTTCTCTCTCTCTTTCTTTTTCTCTCTTTTTTTTCTTTCTCTTTCTCTCTCTTTCTTCTCTTTTCTTTTTTCTTTTTTCCTCTTCTTTTTTTCTTCTTTCTTTCTTCTTCTTTTTTTTTTCTCTTTCTCTCTTCCTTTTCTCTTTTTTTCTCTTTTTCTTTTTCTTTCTTCTCCTTCTTCTTTTTTCCTTCTTTTTTTTTTTCTTTTCTCTTTTCTCTTTTTTTCTTTTTTTTTTTTCTTTTTTCTTCTTCTTTTTTTTTCTTTTTCCTTCTCCTTTTTTTTTCTTCTTTCTTCTTCTTTCTTTTTCTTTCTTTTTTTTTTCTTCTCTCTCTTTTCTTCTTTCTCTTCCTTTTCTTTTCTTTCTTTTCTCCTTCTTCTTTTTTTTTCTTCTCTCTCTTCTTTTCTTCTTCTTTTTTCTCTCTCTTCTTTCTTTTTCTTTTTCCTCTCTCTCTTTTTTTCTCTCCTCTTTTCTTTTCTCTTTTTTCTTTTCTTCTCTTTTTTTTCTCTCTTTTTCTCTTTTCTTCTTCTCTTCTTTTTTCTTTCTTTCTTCTTTCTCTTCTTTCTTCTTTTTCTTTCTTTTTTCTCTCTTTTTCTTTCTCTTTCTTTCTTTTTTCTTTTTCTCTTTCTTTTTTTTCTCTTTTTTCTTTCTCTTTCTTTTCTTTTTCTTTCTCTTCTCTTCTTTTCTTCTTTCTTCTTTTTCTTTTTCTTTTTCTCTCTTTCTTTTTCTTTTTCTTCTTCTTTCTCTTTTTTCTCTTCTTTTCTTCTCTCTCCTTTCTCTTCTTTCTTCTCTTTCTTTTTCTTCTTTTTTTTCTTTTTTTTTTTCTTCTTCTTCTCTTTCTTCCTTCTTTCTTTCTTCTTTTTTTCTTCTTTTCTTCTTTTCTTCTTTTCTTTTCTTTTTTCTTTTCTTCTTTCTCTTTCTTTTTTCTTTCTCTCTTTTTTTTTCTCTTTTTTCTTTCTTCTTTTCTCTCTTTTTCTTCTTTTTCTTCTTTTTCTTCTTTTTCTTTTTTCTTTTTCTCTTTTTCTTTCTCTTTTTTTCCTTTTTTCCTTCTCTCTTTTTTTTTCTCTTTTTTTCTCTTTTTCTTCTTTTTCTTTTTTTTCTTCTCTTTTTTTTTCTTCTCCTTTCTCTCTTTTCTTTTCTCTTCTTCTCTTTTTCTTTCTTTCTCTCTTCTTTTTCTTTTCTTTTTTCTTTTTCTTTCTCTTTTTCTCTCTTTTTTTTTCTTTCTTCTCTTTTCTTCTCTTTTTCTTCTCTTCTCTTTTCTTTTTTTCTTTTTTCTTTCTCTTCTTCTCTTTTCTCTTCTTTCTTTTTTTTCTCTCTCTTTTTTTCTTTTCTTTCTCTTTCTTCTTTTTTCTTCTTCTTCTCTCTTTTTTTTTTTCTTTCTTCTTTTCTTTTTTCTTTTTTCTCCTTCTTTCTTCTCTCTTCTTTTTCTCTTTTCTTCTTTTTTCTTCTCTCCTCTTTTCTCTTTTTCTTTTCTTCTTCTTTCTCTCTTCTTTTTTTTCCTTCTTTCTTTTTCTCTCTTCTTTTCTTCTTTTTTCTTTTTTTTCTTCTTTTCTCCTTCTTTTTTTCTTTTCTTTTTTCTTCTTTTTTTTTCTTCTCTTTTCTTCTCTCTTCTCCTTTTTTTTCTCTTTCTTTCTTTTCTTCTCTCTTTTTTTTTCTTTTCTCTTCTCTTTCTTTCTTCTTCTTCTCTTTTTCCTCTTTTTCTTCTTTCTTTCTTTCTTTCTCTTTTCTTCTTCTTTTTTCTTTTCTCTTTCTCTCCTTTTCTTCTTTTCTTCTCTTTCTTTTTTTTCTTCTTTTTTTTCTCTTTTTTTCTTCTCTTTCTTTTCTCTTTCTCTTTTTCTCTTTCTTTCCTTTCTTTTTTTTTCTCCTTTTCTTTTCTTCTCTTTCTCTTTTTCTCTTTTCTTTCTCTTTTCTTCTTCTTTCTTTTTTCTTTTTTTTTCTTTTTTTCTTCTTTTTTTCTTCTTCTCTTTTTCTCTTCTTCTTCCTCTTTTTTTTTTTTTTTTCTCTCTTCTCTCCTTTTCTTCTTTCTCTTCTTTTTCTTTTTTTCCTTTCTTCTTTTCTCTCTTTCCTCTCTTTTTTTTCTTTTTTCTTTCTCTCTTTTCTTCTCTTTTTCTCTTTTCTCTTTTTTTTCTTTTCTTCTTTCTCTTCTTTTTTCTTTTTTTTTTTTTCTTCTTCTTTTTTTCTCTCTTCTTTCTTTTTCTTTCTTTTTCTTTTTTTTTTTTCTCTCTCTCTCTTCTTTTTCTCTTTCTTTCTTCTTCTCTTTTCTTTCTCTCTCTTCTTTTCTCTTCTTTCTTTTCTCTTCTTTTTTTTCTTTTTCTTTTTTCTTCTTCTTTCTCTTTTCTTTTTTTTTTCTCTTCTCTTTCTTTTTTCTTCTCTTTCCTTTTTTCTCTCTTCTTCTTTTCTTTTTCTCTTTTCTTTTTTTCTCTTTCTTCCTTTCTTTTTTTTCTTCTTTTCTTTTTTTTCTCTCTTTTTTTTCTCTCTTTTCTCTCTTCTTTTTTTTTTTCTTCTTCTCTCTTCTTTCTTTTCTTCTCTCCTTTTTTTTTCTTCTTTTTTCTTTCTTTTTCTTTCTTTCTTTCCTTTTTCTTTTCTTTTTTTTCTCTTCTTTCTTCTCTTTTCTCTTCTCTTTCCTTCTCTTTTTCTCTTTTCTTCTCTCTCTCTTTTTCTTTTTTTCTCTCGCTTTCTCTTCTTTTCTTTCTTTTCTTTCTTCTTTCTTTTTTTTTCTCTCTCTTCTTCTCTCTTCTCTTTTTTCTCTCTTTTTTCTCTCTTTTTCTTTTCTTTCTTCTCTTCCTTTCTTTTTCTCTCTTCTCTCTTTCTCCTTCTTCTCTCTCTTTTCTCCTTTTTTCTTTCTTTCTTCTTCCTTTCTCTTTCTCTCTTTTTTCTCTTTTCTCTTTCTTTTTTTTCTTTTCTCTTCTTCTTCTCTTTCTTCTTCTCTTTCTTTTCTCTCTCTTTTTTCTTTCTTTCTCTCTCTTCTTTCTTTCTCTCTTCTTTTCTCTTTTCTCTCTTCTTTCTCTTCTTTTTCTCTTCTTTCTCTCCTTTTTTTTTTCTTTTTTCTCTTTTCTTCTCTTTTTTCTCCTTTCTTTTTCTCTTTTTTTCTCTCTTCTTCTTCTTCTTTTCTTTCTTCTCTTCTTTCTTTCTCTTTCTTTCTCTTTCTTTTTCTTTTTCTTTTTCTTCTCTTTTCTTTTCTCTTTTTTCTTTTCTCCTTTCTTTTCTTTTTTTCCTTCTTTTCTTTCTTTTTTCTTCTTCTTTTTTTTCTTTCTTCTTTCCTTCTTTCTTTCTCTCTTCTTTCTTCTTCTCTTCTTTCTTTTCTTCTTTTTTTCTTCTTTTTTTTTCTCTTCTTCTTTTCTTCTTCTTTTTTCTTTTTTTTTTTTTTTTCTTCTTTCTCTCTTTTCTCTTTTTCTCTTCTTTTCTTTTCTTTTTCTTTTTTTTTCTTTTTCTTCTCTTCTTTCTCTTCTCTCTCTCTTCTTTTTTTCTTCTTTTCTCTTTCTTTTTTCTTTCTCTTCTTTTTCTCTTTCTTCTTTCTCTTTCTCTCTTTTCTCTTTCTTCTTTTCTTTTTTTTTCTTTCTTTCTCTTTTCTTTTTTTTTCTCTTTTTCTTTTTTCTTCTTCTCTTTCTTCTTTCTCTCTTCTTTCTTTTCTTTTCTTCTTTCTTTTCTTTTTCTCTTCTTCTTCTTTCTTCTTTTTCTTTTCTTTTTCTTTCCTTTTTCTCTTTTTTTTCTCTTCTTTCTCTTCTTTCTTTCTTTCTTTTCTTCTTTCTTCTCTTCTCTCTTTTTCTCTTTTTTTTTTCTTTTCTTTCTCTTTTCTTCTCTTTTCTTCTTTTCTTTTTTCTTTTTTCTTTCTCTTCTTTTTTCTTTCTCTTTTTCTTTTTTTCTTTTTCTCTCTTTTCTTCTTCTTTTCCTTTTTTTCCTTTCTTTCTTTTCTTTCTCTCTTCTTTTTCTTCTCTTTCTTCTCTTTTCTTCCTTCTCTTCTCTTTCTTTTTTTTCTTTTTCTTTTTCTTTTTCTCTCTCTTTTTTTCTTTCTTTTCTCTTTTTTCCTTTTCTTCTTTTTCTTTCTTTTCTTTCTTTTTTTCTTTTTTCTTCTCTTCTTCTTTTTCTTTTTTTTTCTCTTCTTTTCTTTCTTTTTTCTTTTTTTTCTCTTTTTCTCTCTTTCTTTTTTTTTCTCTTCTTTTTTCTTTTTTTTTTTTCTTTTTTTTCTTTTCTCTTCTTTTTCTTTTCTCTCTCTTCTCTCTTTTTTTTCTCTTCTCTTCTCTTCTTTTTCTCTTCTCTTTCTCTTTCTTTTCTTCTTTTCTTTTTCTCTCTCTTTCTTCTTTTTTTTTTTCTTCTTTTTTCTTCTTTCTTCTCTTCTTTTTCTTCTCTTTCTTTTTCTTTCTTTTCTTTTTCTTCTTCTTTTTTTTCTTTTTCTTTTTTCTCTCTTTCTCTTTTTTTCTCTCTTCTTTCTTTTCTCTTTTCTTTTTCTCTTCTCTTTTTTCTTTTTCCTTTTCTTTTTCTCTCTCTTCTTCTCTTTCTTCTTTCTTTTTCTCTCTTTTTTCTTTTTCTCCTCTTTTCTTTTTCTTCTTTTCTCTTTTCTCTCTCTTTTTCCTTCTTTTCTTTTCTTTCTTCTTTCTTTTTTTCTTCTTTTTTTTTTCTTCTCTTCTTCTCTTTTTCTTTCTCTCTTTTTTTCTTCTTTTTCTTTCTTTTTTTTTTCTTTCTTTCTCTTTTCTTTTCTTCTTTTCTTTTTCTCTTCTCTTCTCTTTTTCTTTTCTCTTTTCTTCTCTTTCTCTTTTTCTTCTCTTTCTTCTTTTTCTCTCTCTTTTTTCTTTTTTTTCTTTTTCTTTCCTCTTTTCTTTTCTCTTTCTCTTTTTTTTTTTTTTCTCTTTCTCTTTTTTTTTTTTTCTTCTCTTCTTTCTTTTCTTCTTTCTCTTCTTTTTCTTCTCTTTTTCTTCTCTTTTCTCTTTTTTTTCCTTTTCTTCTTCTTTTCTTCTTTCTTCTTTCTCTCCTTCTTCTTCTTTTTCTTTCTCTTTTCTTTTTCTTTTTTTTCTTTTTTTCTTTCTTTCTCTCTCTTCTCTTTTCTTCTTTTCTTTCCTTTTTTCTCTTCTTCTCTCTCTCTCTCTTCTCTTTTTCTTCTTCTTTTTCTTCTTTTTCTTCTTTCTTCTTTTTCTTCTTTGTCTTTTTTTTCTTCTTCTTTCTTTTTTTTTCTTTCTCTTTTTCTTCCTTCTTTTTTCTCTTTTCTTTTCTCTCTCTCTTCTCTTCTTTTTTCTTTTTCTCTTTCTTCTTCTTCTTCTTCTTCTCTTTTCTTCTCTCTTTTTTTTTTCCTCTTTTTCTTCTTTTCTTTTTTCTTTTCTCTCTTTTTTCTTTTTTCTTTTTTTCTTCTTTTCTCTTCTTTTCTTTTTTTTCTTTTCTTTTCTTCTTTCTCTTCCTTTCTTTTTTTTTTTTCTTTTTTTCTCTTTTTTCTTTCTTCTCTTTTCTTCTTTTCTTTTCTCTTTTCTTCTTTTTTTTCTTCTCTCCTTTCTTTTCTTTCTTCTTTCTCTCTTTTTTCTTTCTCTTTCTTCTTCTTTTTTTTCTCTCTTTTCTCCTTCTTTTTTCTTTCTTTTCTCTCTTTCTTTTTTCTCTTTTTCTTTTCTCTCTTTTTTTCTCTTCTCTCTTTTTCTTCTTTTCTTCTCTCTCTTCTCTTTTCTCTTTTCTTTCTCTTTTTTTTCTCTCCTCTTCTTTCTTTTTCTTTCTTTTTTTCTTCTTCTTTCTCTTCTTTTCTTTCTCCTCTTTTTTCTTTTTCTTCTCCTCTCTCTCTTTTTCTCTTTTCTTTTTCTTTCTTTTTTTTTTTTTTTTCTTTCTTTTTCTCTTTCTCTCTTCTTCTTTTTTTTCTTTTCTTCTTTTTTTTTTCTTTTTCTTTCTTTCTTTTCTTTTCTCTCTTTTTCTTCTTTCTTTTTCTTTCTTTTTTCTCTTTTCTTTTTCTTTCTTTTTTTCTTCTTTCTTTCCTCTCTTCTTTCTTTTTTCTTCTCTCTTTCTTCTTCTTCTTTTTTTCTTCTCTTCTTTTTTTTTTTTCTTCTCTTCTCTTCTTTTTTCCTCTCTTCTCTCTTTTTTTCTTCTTTCTTCTTTCTTCTTTCTTCTCTCTTTTTCTTTCTCTCTTCTTCTTTTTCTTTTTTTCCTTCTTCTTCTCTTTTTTTCTCTTTCTTCTTTTTCTTTTTTTTTCTTTCTTCTCTCTTTTCTCTTTTTTCCTTCTTCTTCTCTTTCTTCTTCTTTTTTTTTTTTCTTCTTTCTTCTTTTCTTTTCTCTTTTCTTTTTTCTTCTCTTCTTCTCTCTTTTCTCTTTTCTTTTTTTTCTCTTTTTTCTCTCTTCTCCTTTTTTCTTTCTTCTTTCCTCTCTTTCTTTTCTCTCTTTTTTCTTTCTTTCTTCTTCCTTTTCTTCTTTCTTTCTCTTTTCTTTTTTTCTTTTCTCTTTTTTCTTTTCTCTCTCTCTTCTTTTTTTTTTTTCTCTTTTCTCTCTTCTTTCTCTTTCTTTCTTTTTCTTTTTTTCTTTCTTTTCTTCTCTCTTCTTTTCTCTTTCTTTTTTCTTCTTTCTCTCTTCTTTCCTCTTCTTTTTTCTTTCTCTTTTTTTTCTTCTCCTTTTTTTCTTCTTTTCTTCTCTTTTCTTTTTCTCTTTCTTTTCTTCTTTCTTCTTTCTTTTCCTCTCTTCTTTCTTTTCTCTTTTCTTTTTCTCTCTTCTTTTCTTCTTTTCTTCTTCTTCTTTTCTTTCTTTTTTTTTCTCTTTCTTTCTCTCTCTTTTCTCTTCTTTCTTCTTTTCTTCTTCTTCTTTTTTTCTTTTCTCTTTTCTTCTTTTTTCTTTCTTTTTTCTTTCTCTTCTCTCTTTCTCCTTTCTCTTTCTTCTTTTCTTCTTTCTCTCTTTCTCTTCTCTTCTTTTCTTTTTTTTCTTTCTTTTTTTTTCCTCTTTCTTTTCTTTTTTCTTTTTTTCTTTCTCTTTCTTCTCCTTCTTTTCTCTCTTCTTCTCTTTTTCCTTTCTCTTTTTTTTCTCTTCTTTTTCTTCTTCTCTCTTTTCTTTTTCTTCTCTTTTTCTTTCTCTTTTTCTTTCTTTTTCTTTTTTCCTTTCTCTTTCTTCTTTTTCTTTCTCTTCTCTTCTTTTCTTCTCTTCTTTCTCTTTTTTTTTCTTCTCTTCTTCTTCTCTCTTCTTTTCTCCTTTCTTCTTCTTTCTTTTCTTTTTTTCTTTTCTTCTCTTTCTCTTTCTTTTTTTTTTTTTTTCCTTTTTCTTCTTCTCTTTTCTTTCTCTTTTTCTTTTCTTCTTTTCTTTCTTTTCTCTTCTCTTTCTTTTTCTTTTTCTCTTTTCTTCTCTTTTTTTTTTTCTTTCTTTCCTCTTTTTTTTCTTTCTTCTTTTTCTTTTCTCTTTCTTCTTTTTTTCTTTTCTTCTCTTTCTTCTTCTCTCTCTTTTTCTTTTTTTTTCTCTCTTCTTTCTTTTCTTTCTCTCTTTCCTTTTCTCTTTCCTTTTCTCTTCCTTCTTTTTCTCTTTTTTCTTTTTTTTTCTTTTCTCTTCTCTCTCTTCTTTTTTTTCTTCTTTTCTTCTTTTCTTTTCTCCTTCTTTTTTCTTCTCTCTTCTCCTTTTTTTTCTTCTTCTCTTTTTCTTCTTTCTTTTTTTCTTCTTTTTCTTCTCTTCTTTCTTTTTTCTTTTCTTTCTCTCCTTTTCTTTTCTTCTCTTTTTTTTCTCTTTTCTTCTCCTTCCTCTCTTTTCTTCTTCTCTTCTTTCTCTCTTTCTTTCTTCTCTTCTTCTTTTTTCTTTCTTCTTTTTTCTTTTTCTCTCTTCTTTCCTCTTCTTTTTCTTTCTCTTTTTTTTTTTCTTTTTCCTTCTTCTTCTCTTTCTTTCTTTCTTTCTCTCTTTTCTTTTTTTTCCTCTTTCTTTTTTTTCTCTCTTTTCTCTTTCTTTTCTTCTCTCTCTTTTCTTTTCTTTCTCCTTTTTCTTCTTTCTCTTCTCTTCTTTTCTTTTCTCTTTCTTTTCTTTTCTTTCTTTTTTCTTTCTTTTCTTCTTTCTTCTTCTCTTTTCTTCTTTCTCTCTTCTTCTTTCTTTCTTTTTCTTCTTCTTTTTCTTCTTTCTTTTCTTTTTCTTTTCTTTCTCCTCTTTTCTTTTTTTTTTCTCTTTCCTTCTCTCTTTTTTTCTCTCTTCTTTTCTCTTTTCTTTCTTTTTCTTTTTCTTCTTCTTTTTCTTTTCTCTCTCTCTTCTTTCTTCTTTTTTTCTTTTTTCTTTTTTTCCTTTTTTCTTTCTTTTTCTTTTTTCTTTTCTCTTTTTTTCTCTCTTTTCTTTTCTCTTTCTTTTTTCTCTCTCTCTTCTCTTTTCTTTTTCTCTCTTTCTTCTTCTTCTTTTTTTTTTTTTTTCTTTTCTCTTCTTTTTTTTCTTCTCTTTTTTTTTTCCTTTTCCTTTCTCTCTCTTCTCTTCTCTTTCTTTTCTTCTTTTCTTTCTTTTCTTTTTCTTCTTTTTTCTTTTCTCCTTTCTTCTCTTCTTCTTTTTTTCTTCTCTCTTTTCTTTTCTCTTTCTTTTTTTTTTCTTTTTCTTTCTCTTCTTTTTTTTTTCTTTCTTTTTCTTCTTCTTTCTTCTTTCTCTTTTTTTCTTCTCTTTTTTCTCTTCCTTTCTCTTCTTCTTCTTCTTCTTTTTCTTCTTTTTTCTTCTCTCTTTTTTCTTTTCTTTTCTTCTTTCTTTTTTCTTTTCTTCTCTTCTTTCTTTCTTCTTTTTCTCTTTCTCTTCTTCTTTTTTCTTTCTCTTTCTCTCTCTTTTCTTTCTTCTCTCTTTCTTTCTTCTTTTCTTCTTCTCTCTTTTTTTTCCTTTTTTTCTTCTTTTTCTTTTTTCTTTTTCTTCTTTTTTTTTTTTTCTTTCTTTTTTTTTTTTTTCTCTTTTTTTTTTTCTTTCTTTTCTCTTCTTCTTTTTTTTTTCTTTTTTTTTTTTCTTTTTCTTCTTTTTCTCTCCTTTTCTCTTTTCTTTTCTTTTCTCTTCTTTCTTCTTTTCTCTTCTTTCCTTTTTTCTTTTTCTCTTCTCTCTTCCTCTTCTTCTTTCTTTTCTTTTTTTTCTTCTTCTTTTCTTTCTTTTCTTTTTTCTTCTCTTTTTCTTTTTCTCTCCTTCTCTTCTTTTTTTTTTCTTTCTTTTTTCTTTTCCTTTTTTTCTCTCTCCTTTTTTTCTTCTTTTTTCTCTTTTTTTCTCTCTTTCTCTTTTCTTTTCTTTTCTTTTTCTTTCTTCTTTTCCTTCTCTCTCCTCTTCTTTTTTCTCTTCTCTTTCTCTTTTTTTCTTTTTCTCTTTTTCTTCCTTTTTCTCTCTTCTTTTTTCTCTTTTTCTTCTCTCTCTTTTTCTCTTCTTCCTTCTTTTTTCTCTTTCTCTTCTTTTTCTTCTTCTTTTCTTCTTTTCTTTCTCTTTTTTTTTTCTCTTTCTTCTCTTTTCCTCTCTCTTTCTTTTCTTTCTCTTTTCTTTTTCTCTTTTCTCTCTTTCTTTTTCTCTTCTTTTTTTTTTCTCTTCTTTTTCTTCTCTCTTCTCTCTTCTTTTCTTCTCTCTCTTCTCTTCTCTTTCTTTCTTTTTCTTTTTTCTTCTTTTTCTTTTTTTTCTCTTCTCTCTCTTTTCTTTCTTTTCTTTTCTCTTTTCTCTTTTTCTTTCCTTTTCTTTCTCTTCTCTCTCTTTTCTCTTTCTTTTTTCTTTTTTTCTTTTTTCTCTTTTTTTTTCTTTTTCTCTTCTCTTTTTCTCTTCTTTCTTTCCTTTTCTTTTTCTTTTTCTCTTTTCTTTTCTTCTTCTCTCTTCTCTTCTTTTTCTCTTTCTCTTTTTTCTCTCTTTTCTCTCTCCTTTTCTTTTTCTTTTCTTCTCTCTCTTTCTTTTCCTTCTTTTTTTTCCTTCTCTTCTTTTTCTTCTTTTTTCCTCTTTTTTTTTTCTTCTCTCTTTTTTTCTTTCTCTTTCTCTTTCTTCTCTTTTTCTTCTTCTCTCTTCTTTTTCTTTTTTTCTCTTTTCTTTTCTTTTTTTCTTTTCTTTTTCTTTTCTTTTTTTTTTTTTTTTCTCTTTTCTTTTCTCTTCTTTTCTTCTTTTTTTCTCTTCTCTTTTTTCTCTTCTTTTCTTTCTCTCTTCTTTTTCTCCTCTTTTTCTTTTTTTCTTTCTTTCTCTACTTTTCTTCTTTTTTCTTTTCTTTCTCTCTCTTTCTCTTTTTCTTTCTTCTTCTTTTTCTTTTTTCTTCTTCTCTCTCTTTTTTCTTTTCTCTCTTCTTTTTTTCTCTTTCTTCTTTTTTCCTTTTCTCTTTTTCTTTCTCTCTTCTTTTTTCTCTTTCTCTTTCTCTTTCTTTTTTCTTTTCTCCTTCTTCTTTTCTTCTCTCTTTTTTTCTCTTCTTTCTCTTTTTCTCTCTCTTCTTTTCTCTTCTTCTCCTTCTCTTCTTTCTTTTCTTTTCTTCCTCTTCTTTTCTCTCTCTCTTCTTTCTTTTTTCTTTTTTCTCTTCTTTTTTTCTCTCTCTTTCTTTTCTTTTTTCTCTTCTTTCTTTCTCTTCTCTCTTTTTCTTCTTCTTCCTTTCTTTTTTTCTTCTCTTTCTTTTCTTCTTTTTTCTTTTTCTCTCTTCTCTTTTTCTCTCCTCTCTTTTTTCTTTTTCTTCTTTCTTTCTTTTTCTCTTTTTTCTTTCTCTTTTCTCCTCTTTCTCTCTTTTCTCTTCTCTCTTCCTTTCTCTTCTTTTTCTTTCTTCTTTCTTTCTTCTCTCTTCTTCTTCTTTCTTTTCTCTCTTTCTCTTTTCTTCTTTCTTTCCTTTTTTCTTTTTCTTTCTTTCTTTCTCTTCTCTTTCTCTTCCTTTTCTTTTTCTCTCTCTTTCTTTTCTCTTCTCTTCTTTTCTCTTTTTTTCTTTCTTTCTCTCTCTTTTTTTCTTTTTTCTTTCTTCTCTTTTTTCTTTTCTTTCTTTTTCTTTCTTCTTCTCTTCTTTTCTTCTTTCTTCCTCTCTTCTTTCTCTTCTCTTCTTTTTCTTTCTCTCTCTTCTTTTTTTTTTCTTCTTCTTCTCTTTCCTCTCTTTTTCTCTCTCTTTTCTCTTTTTTCTCTCTCTCTTTTCTCTTCTTCTTTCTTTCTCTTTTTTCTTTTCTCTTTCTTCTTTTCCTTCTTTTTTCTTTCTCTTCTTTTTTTTCTTTTCTTTTTCTTCTTCTTTCTTTTTTCTTTCTCTCTTTTTTCTTTTCTTCTTTCTTTCTTTTTTTTTCTTTTTTTTTCTTCTTCTTTCTTCTCTTTTCTTTCTCTTTTCTTCCTCTCTTTCTTCTCTTTTTCTTTCTTTTTTCTTTCTTCCTTCTCTTCTTTTCTCTTTCTCTTCTTTTTTCTTTTTCTCTTTTTTTTTTCTTCTTTTCTTCTTCTTCTTTTTTTTCTTCTCTTTCTTTCTTCTTCCTCTCTCTTTTTTTTTCTCTTTTCTTTTTTCTTCTCCTTTTTCTTTTCTCTTTCTTCTTCTTTCTCTCTCCTTTCTCTCTTCTCTCTTTCTTCTCTTCTTCTTTTTTTTTTTCTTTTTTCTCTCTTCTTCTCTCTCTTTTTCTTTTCTTTTTTTCTCTTTTTTTCTCTCTCTCTCTTCTTTTTTCTTCTTTTTTTTTTTTCTCTCTCTCTCTTCTTTCTTTTTCTTTTCTCTCTTTTTCTCTTTTCTTTTTTCTTTCTCTTCCTCTTTCTTTTCTCTTTCTCTCTTTCTTTCTTTTCTCTCTCTTTTCTTTCTTCTTCTCTCTTTTCCTTTCTCTTTCTTTCTTTCTTCTCCTCTCTCTTCTCTTTCTTTCTTCTCTTTTCTTTCTCTTCTTTTCTTTTTCTTCTCTTTCTCTCTTTTCTTTCTCTTTCTTCTCTCTTCTTTTTTCTCTTTTTCTCTTTCTCTCTCTTCTCCTTTTTCTTCTTTTTTCTTTCTTTTTTTTTCTTCTTTTTTCTTCTTCTTTTTTTTTTTTCTTCTCTTTCTCTTTTTTCTTCTTCTTTTTCTTTTTTTTTTCTTTTTCTTCTCTTTTTCTTCTCTCTCTCTTCTCTTTCTTCTTCTTCTTTTTTCTCTTCTTCTCTTTTTTTTTCTCTTCTTTTTTTTCTTTCTTTTTTTCTTTCTTCTTTCTCTTTCTTCTTTTTTTTTTTCTCTTTTTTTCCTTCTTTTCTCTTTTCTTCTTTCTTTTCTTTCTTCTTCTTTTTCTTTCTCTTTTCTCTTTTTCTTTTTTCTTTCTTTTCTCTTTTTTTTCTCTTTCTTCTTTTTCTTTTCTTCTTTCTTTTCTTTCTTTCTTTTTCTTCTTTCTTTTTTTCTTTCTTTTCTCTTCTTTTTCTCTCTTCTTTTTCCTTTTCTTCTCTCTTTTCTTTTCTTTTCTTCTTTCTTTTTCTTTTTTTCTTTCTTTTTCTTTTTTCTTTTTCTCTCTTTTCTTTTCTTTTCTCTTCTTTTCTCTCTTCTTCTCTTTTTTTCTTTTCTTCTTTCTTTTCTTTCTTCTCTTCTCTTCTCTTTCTTTCTTTTTTTCTCTTTTTTTTTTCTTTTTCTTTTTTCTTTTCTCTTCTTCTTTTTCTCTTCTTTTTTTTTCTCTTCTTTTTTCTTTTTCTTCTTTTTTTTTCTTTCTTCTTTTCTCTTTTTCTCTTTCCTTTTTTTTTTTCTTCTCTTTTTTTCTCTCCTTTTTCTTCTCTTTTTCTCTTTTCTTCTTTCTTTTTCTCTTCTTTCTTTCTCTTCTTTTTTTCTCTCTCCTTCTTCTTCTCTTTCTTCTCCTTCTCTTTTCTCTTTTTCTTCTTTTTTTTTTTTTTTTTCTCTTTCTTTTTCTTTTTTTCTTTTTTTTTTCTTTTTTTTTTTTTTTTTTTTTCTTTTTTTTTTTTTTTCTTTTCTCTCTTCTCTTTTCTCTTTTCTTTCCTTCTTTTTCTTCTCTCTCTTTTCTTCTTCTCTTTTCTTTTTCTTTCTTCTTTTCTTTTTTCTTTTCTTCTCTTTCTCTCTTTTTTTTCTCTTTCTTTTCTTTCTTTCTTTCTCTCTCTTTTCTTTCTTTTTTCTCTTTCTTTTTCTTCTTTCTTTTTCTCTTTCTTTTCTCTTTCTTTTTTTCTTTCTTCTTTTTTTCTTTCTTCTTTCTCTTCTTTTCTCTCTCTTCTTCTTCTTTTTTTCTTCTCTTCCTCTTTTTTCTCTCTTTCTTTTCTTTCTTTCTTTTTCTCTTTCTTTTTCTTTTCTTTTTCTCTTTTTTCTTTTTTCTTTTCTTTTTTTCTTTTCTTTTTTCTTTTCTTCTTCTTTCTTCTTTCTTTTCTCTTTCTCTCTCTTCCTCTTCTTTTCTCTCTTTCTTTTTCTTCTTTCTTTTTTTTTCTTTTTTTCTTCTTTTTCTTCTCTTCTCTCTTTTCTCTCTCCTTTTTCTTTTTCTTTCTCTCTTTCTTTTTCTTCTCTCTTTCTTTTTTTTCTTCTTTTCTCTTTCTCTCTCTTTTCTTTTTTTCTTTCTTTTTTTTTCTTTTTCTTTTCTTTCCTTTTCTTTTTCTCTTCTCTTTTTTTCTTTCTTTCTTCTCTTTTCTCTCTTCTCTTTTTCTCTTCTCTTTTTTTTTTTCTCTTTCTTCTTCTCTTTTCTCTTCTCTTTCTCCTCTTCTTTCTTTCTCTTCTTTTTCTTTCTTTTTTTTCTCTTTTTTTCTCTTTTCTCTCTCTTTTTTTCTCTTCTTCTTTTTTCTTTCTTCTTCTTTTTTTTCTCTTTCTTTTCTCTTTTTTCTTCTTCTTTTCTTCTTCTCTCTTCTTTTTTCTCTTTTTCTTTTCTTTTTTCTTCTCTTCTTTTTTTTTTCTTCTTTTCTCTTCTTTCCTTTTTTCTTCTTTTTTCTCTTTCTTTCTCTCTTCTCTTCTTCTCTCTTCTTTTTTCTTTCTCTTCTTTTTCTCTTTTTCTCTTCTTCTCTTTCTTTCTTCTTCTTTTTTCTCTTTTTTTTTCTTTTTTCTCTTTCTTCTCTCTTTCTTTTTCTCTTTTTCTTTTTTCTTCTTCTTTTTTTCTCTTCTCTTTTTTCTCTTTTTTTTCTTTCTTCTCTTCTTTTCTTCTTCTTTTCTTTTTTCCTCTTTTTTTTCTTTTTTTCTTTTCCTTTCTTCTTTTTTCTTTCTTTTCTTCTTCTTTTTTTCCTTTTTTTCCTTTTTTCTTTCTCTCTCTTTCTTCTCTTCTTTTTCTCTTCTCTTCTTTTTTTTTCTTCTCTTCTTTTTCTTTTTTTCTTCTCTTTTTTTTCTCTTTCTTTTTTTCTCTCTTTCTTTTTTCTTTTTCTTCTCTTCTCTTCTTTTCTTCTCTTTTTCTTTTTTTCTTTCTTTTTTCTCTTTCTTTCTTTTCTTCTTTTTCTTCTCTTTCTTCTCTTTTTCTCTCTCTTTTTCTCTTCTCTCTTTCTTCTCTTTTCTTCTTCTCTTTTTTCTTTCCTTTCTTCTCTCTTTTTTTTTTTTTTCTTTCTTCTTTTCTCTTCTCTTCTCTTTCTTCTTTCTTCTCTTTTTCTCTTTTCTTTTTCTTTCTCCTTTCCTTCTTCTTTTTCTTTTCTCTTCTTTTTTCTCTCTTTTTCTCTTTTTTCTTTCTTTTTTCTTCTTCTCTCTTTCTTTTCTCTTCTTTTCTTCTTTTTTTTTTTTTCTCTTCTCTTTTTTTTTTCTTTCTTCTTCTCTTCTCTTTTCTTTTCTTCTCTTCCTCTTCTCTTTCTTTTCTCTCTTCTCTTCTTTCTTTCTTTCTCTCTTTCTTTTCTCTCTCCTTTTTTTTCTTTCTTTCTCTTTCTTTTCTTCTCTTTTTTTTTTTCTTTCCTTCTTCTTTCTTTTTTTTTTCTTTTTCTTTCTTCTTTCTTTTTTCTCTTTCTCTCTTCTTCTTCTTCTCTCTTTTTCTCTTTTCTTTTTCTCTCCTCTTCTTTTTCTCTTTTTTCTCTCTTTCTTTTTCTCTTCCTCTCTCTTCTTCTCTTTTTTTTTTCTTTTTCTTTCTTCTTCTTTCTTTCTCTTCTTTCTTTTTCTTTTCTTCTCTTTCTCTTCTTTCTTCTTCTTTTTTTCTTCTTTTCTTCTTTCCTCTTTCTTCTCTTTCTTTTCTTTTTTTTCTTTTTTTCTCTTCCTTTCTCTCTCTTCTTTTTTTTTCTTCTCTTTCTCTTTTTCTCTTCTTTCTCTTTTCTTTTTTTTTCTTTCTTCTTTTTTTTTCTCTTCTTTTTTCTTTTTCTCTTTTCTTTTCCTCTTTTCTCTCTTTTCTTTCTTTCTTCTTCTTTTTTTCTCTCTTTTCTCTTTCTTTTCTTTTCTCTTTTCTTTTCTTTTCTCCTTTCCTTTCTTTCTTTTCTTTTTTCTTTTTCTCTTTTTCTTCTTTTTTTTCTCTTCTCTCTCTCTTTTTTCTTTCTTTTTTTTTTCTTCTTTCTTCTCTTTTTTTCTCTTCTTCTTTTTTTTTTTCTTCTCTCTTCTTCTCTTCTCTTTTTCTCTTTTCTTCTTCTCTCCTTTTTCTTTTCTTCTTCTTTCTCTTTCCTTTTTTTTCTTTTTCCTCTTTTTTTTTCTTTTTTCTTTTTTTCTCTCTTCTCTCTTTCTTTTCTCTCTTCTTTTTTCTTTTCTCTTCTTTTTTTTCTCTTTTTTCTTTCTTTCTTTTCTTTTTTTTTTTTCTCTCTTTTTTCTTTCTCTTTTTTTCTTCTTTTTCTTCTTTCTTTTCTTTCTTCTTCTCTTCTTCTTTTCTTTTCTTTTCTTTTTCTTTTTTCTCTCTCTTTTTCTCTCTTCTTTTTCTCTTTTCTCTTTTCTTTTTTTCTCTCTTTTCTCTTCTCTTTTTTTTTTTCTCCTTTTCTTTTCTTTTTTTTCTTTCTTCTCTTTCTTCTTCTCTTCTTCTTTTTTTTCTTTTCTTTTTCTTTTCTCTCTTTCTCTTCTTCTCTTTTCTTTTTCTCTCTTTTCTTCTCTCTCTTTCTTCTTTTCTTCTCTTTTCTCTCTTTTTTTTCTCTTTTTTTTTTTCTTTTTTTTTTCCTTCTTCTTTTCTTTCTTCTTCTCTTTTTTCTTCTCCTTTCTCTTTCTCTTCTTTTCTCTTTTTTTTTTCCTCTCTCTTCTCTTTTCTTTTCTTCTTCTTTTCTTTTCTCTTTTCTTCTTTTTCTTTTTTCTTCTTTCTCTCTTCTTTTCTTTCTCTCTTTTCTCTTCTCCTTCTTTTTTCTTTCTCTCTCTTTCTCTTTTCTCTCTTTTTTTTCTTCTCTTTTCTTCTCTTTTCTTCTCTTTCTTTCTCTCTTTTCTTTCTTCTCTTCTCTTCTCTTCTTTTTTTTCTCTCTTTCTTTCTCTTCTTTTTTTTTTTCTTCTCTCTTCTCTCTTTTCTCTTTTTCTTCTCTCTTCCTTCTCTTTTCTTTTTCTTTTTTTTCTTTTTTCTTCTTTTTCTTCTTTTCTTCTTTCTTTTTTTCTCTCTTTCTTTCTTTTTTTCTCTTTCTTCTCTTCTCTTTCTTTTCTTTTTCTTTTTTCTTCTCTTCTTCTTCTTCTCTTTTTTTTTCTCTTTCTTCTCTCTTCTCTTTCTCTTTCTTTTTCTTCCTTTTTTTTCTTTCTTTTTTTTCTCTTCTTCTTCTTTTTTCTTTCTTTCTCTTTTTCTTTTTCTTCTTTTCTTCTTTTCTTCTCTTTCTCTTCTCTTCTTTTTTCTTTCTTTTTCTTCTTTCTCTTCTTTCTCTTTTTTTCTTTCTTTTTTTTTTTTCTTTCTTTTCTTTTTCTTTTTTCTTCTTTTTCTCTTCCTCTCTCTTTTCTTCTTTCTCTTCTCTCTTCTTTTCTCTTTCTTTTTCTCTTTTTCTTTTTCTCTTTCTTCTTCTCTTTTTTTCTTTTTCTTTTCTCTTTTCTTTTTTTTTTTCTTTCTTCTTCTTTCTTCTTTCTTTCTTTTCTTTCTCTCTTCTCTTCTTTTCTTTTTTCTTTTTTTTTTTTTTCTTCTTTCTTCTCTCTTTTCTTTCTTCTTTTTTTTTCTCTTTCTTTTCTCTTTCTTCTTTCTCTCTCTTTCTTCTTTCTTTTCTCTCTTCTTTTCTTTTTTTTTCTTCTCTCTTTCTTTTTTCTTTCTTCTCTTTTTTCTTTCTCTCTTTTTTTTTCTTCTTTCTTTTTTTCTTCTTCTTTTTTCTTCTTCTCTCTTTCTTCTTCTTTTTCTTCTTTTTTCTTTTCTCTTCTTCTTTTTTCTCTCTTCTTTTTTTCTCTTCTTTTTTTTTCTCTTCTCTTCTTTTTCCTCTTTTTTCTTTTCTTTCTTCTTCTCTCTTTTTTTCTTCTCTCTTCTCTTTCTCTCTTCTTTTTTCTTCTTCTTCTTTTTCTCTCTTTCTTTCTTCTTTTCTTTTCTCTTCTCTCTTTTTTCTTTTTTCTCTTTCTTCTTCTCTTCTTTTTCTCTCTCTCCTTCTTTTTTCTCTTTTTTTTCTTTTCTTCCTTTCTTCTTTTTCTTTTCTTTTCTTTCTCTTTTTTCTTCTCTTTTCTTTTTCTTTCTTCTTTTTCTTTCTTCTTCTTCTTTTCTCTCTCTTTTTTTCTTCTCTTTCTCTCTTTTTTCTTTTTCTCTTTTTCTTCTCTTCTCTTTTCTTTCTTCTTTTTTCTTTCTTTTTCTTCTTTTTCTTCTTTTTTTCTCTTTTTTCTTTTCTCTTCTTCTTCTCTTCTTCTCTTTTTTTTCTCTTTCTTCTTTTTTCTTCTTTTCTTCTTTCTCTCTTTCTCTTTTCTTCTCTCTTCTTTCTCTCTTCCTTCTCTTCTTTCTTTCTCTTTTTTCTCTTTTTTTTCTTTTTCTTCTTCTTTTTTTCTCTTTCTTCTTTTTCTTTCTCTCCTCTTTTCTCTTTTTCTTTTTTTCTTTTCTTTTCTTTTTCTCTTCTTTTCTTCTCTCTTTCTTCTTTTCTTTTCTTTTCTTTCTCTCTCTCTCTCTTTTTTCTTCTTTTCTTTCTTTCTCTTTTTCTCCTTTTTTTTCTTTCTCTCTTTTTTTCTTCTTCTTCTTCTCCTTTCTCTTTCTTTTCTTTTTTTCTCTTTTCTCTTTTTCTTTTTTCTTCTTTTTTTTTTTTCTCTTTTCTCTTCTTTTTTTTTCTTTCTCTTTTTTCTTTTTTTTTCTTCTTTTCTTCTTTTTCTTCTTTCTTCCTTCTTTTTCCTTTCTTTTTTTCTTCTTTTTTCTCTTTTTTCTCTTTCTTTTCTTTCTTTTTTTTTCTTTTCTTTTCTTCTTTTTCTCTTTCTCTTTCTTCTTCTTTCTCTCTCTCTCTCTTTTCTTTCTCTCTTTTCTCTTTTTTTTCTTCTTTTTTTCTTTTTCTCTTCTTTTTTTCCTCTCTTCTTCTCCTTCTTTTCTTCTCTTTTCTTTTCTTTCTCTCTTTCTTTTTTTCTCTTTTCCTTTTTTTTCTTTTCTTCTTCCTTTTTCTTTCTCTTTTTTTTCTTTTTCTTCTCTTTCTTTTTTTTTCTTCTTTTCTCTTTTCTTTTCTCTTTTTCTCTTTCTCTTCTCCTTTTCCTTTTTCTTTTTTTTTCTTTCTTTTTTCTTCTTTCTTCTTTCTCTCTTTCTCTTTTCTCTTTCTTTCTCTTTTTTTTCTTCCTTTTTCTTTCTTTCTTCTTTTTTCTTCTACTTTTCTCTTTTTTTTTTCTTTCCTCTTTTCTTCTTTCTCCTTCTTCTTTCTTTTTCTTCTTCTTTTCTTTTTTCTTTTTCTTTTTTTCTTCTTCTTCTTCTTTTTTTCTTCTCTTTTTTCTTTCTTCTCTCTCTTCTTTTCTTCTTCTCTCTTTTTTCTCTTTCTTTTTCTTCTTTTTCTTTTTTTCTCTTTTCTTCTCTTTTTCTCTCTCTTCTTCTTTCTCTTTTCTTTTTCTTCTCTTTCTCTTTCTTCTCTCTTCTTTTTCTCTTCTCTTCTCTCTTCTCTCTTCTTCTCTCTTTTTTTCTTTCTTCTTTCTCTCTTTCTTTCTTCTTTTCTTTTTTTTTTTTTCTCTTCTCTTTTTCTTTCTTTTCTTTTCTCTTTCTTTTTCTTTTCTCTTCTCTCTTTCTTCTCTTTTTTCTTTCTCTTTTCTCTTTTTCTTTCTCTCTTCCTTCTTTTTTTTTCTCTTTTTCTCTCTTCTTTTTTTCTTTTTCTTCTTTCTTTTCTTCTTTTTCTCTCTTTCTCTTCTTTTTCTTTTCTTCTTTTTCTCTTCTTTTTTTTCTTCTCTCTTTTCTTTCCTTTCTCTTTCTTTCTTCTTTCTTCTTCTCTTTTCTTTTTTCTTTCTTTTTCTTTTCTTTTTCTCTTCTTCTTTTCTTTTTCTTTTTCTTTTCTTTTTTTTCTTTTTCTTTCTCTTCTTCTCTTTTTCTTTTCTTCTTCTTTTTTTCTCTCTTTTCTTTTTCTTTTTTCTTCTCTTTCTCTTCTTTCTTTTCTTCTTTTTCTCTCCTTTTTCTTCTCTTCTTTTTTCTCTCTCTTTTTCTCTTCTTTTTCTTTCTTTCTCTCTTTTCTTTTCTTTTCTTCTTTTTCTCTTTTCTTTTCTTTTTCTTTTTCTTTTCTCTTTTCTTTTCCTTTCTTCTTTTTCTTTTTTTCTCTTTCTTCTCTTTCTTTTTCTTTTCTTTTCTCTTTTTTTTTTTCTTCCTTCTTTTTTTTCTTCTTTTCTTCTTTTCTCTTCTTTTTTCTTTTTTTTTTTTTCTTTCTTTTCTTTCTTTTCTTTCTCTTTTCTCTTCTTTCTCTTCTCTTTTTTTCTTTCTCTTTCTTCTTTTCTTCTCTCTTTTTTTTCTTTCTTCTTTCTTCTTTTTCTCTTTTCTTTTTCTTCTTTTTCTTCTTCTTTTTCTTCTTCTTTTTTCTCTCTCTCTTCTTTTCTTCTTTTCTCTCTTTTTCTTCTTTTTCTTTTTTTTTCTCTTTTCCTTTTTTTCTCTCTCTTTTTTTCTTCTTTTTTTCTTTCTTTTCTTCCTTTCTTTTTTTTCTTTTTCTTCTTTTTTTTTTCTCTTTTTTTTTCTTCTTTTTCTCTTTTTTTTTCTCTTCTTTTTTCTTTTTTTTCTTCTTTTTTCTTCTTCTCTTTTCCTTTCTTCTTTCTCTTTTCTTTTTTCTTTTTTTTTCTTTTTCTCTTCTCTTCCTTTTCTTTTCTTCTCTTCTTTCTTCTTTCTTTTTCTTTTCTCTTTTTTTCTTTTTCTTTTCTTCTTTTTTTCTTTTTCTTCTTTTCTTTTCTTTCTCTTCTTTTCTCTTTTTTTTCTTCTTTTTTTCTTTCTCTCTTCCTTTTTTTTTCTCTTCTTCTTTCTTCTTTTCTTTTCTTTTTTCTTTCTTTCTTCCTTTCTCTCTTCTCCTCTTTTTTTTTCTCTTCCTCTCTTTCTTTTCTTTTCTCTTTTTTTCTTTTTTTCTTTTTTTCTCCTCTTCTTCTTTCTTCTTTTCTTTTTTTCTTTTTTTCTTTTTTTTCTTTTTTTTCTTCCTTTTTCTCCTTCTTCTCTTTTTTCTTCTTTCTTTCTTTTTTCTCTCTTTCTTTTCTTTTTTTCTCTTCTTTCTCTTCTTTCTCTCTCTCTTTCTTCTCTTTTCTTCTTCTTCCTCTTCTTTTTCTTCTTTTTCTTTCTTTTTTTTCTTTTTTCTCTTTTTCTCTCTTTCTTCTTTCTTTCTTTTTTTCTTCTTCTTCTTTTTTCCTCTTTTTTCTTCTCTTCCTCTCTTCTTTTCTTTTCTCTTTCTTTCTCTTTTCTTTTCTTTCTTTTTCTTTCTCTTCTTTTTTCTTTCTTTCTTCTTTTCTTTTTCTTCTTTTTTTCTCTTTTCTTTTCTTTTCTCTTCTTTCTTCTTTTTTCTTCTCTCCTCTTTTCTTCTCTTTTTTTTCTTCTTCCTCTTTCTTTCTTTTTCTTTTCTTCTCTCTTTCTCTTCTCTTTTTCTTTTTTCTTCTTTCTTCTTTCTTTTTTCTTCCTCTTTCTCTTTTTTTTTTTCTTCTCTTTTCTTTTTCTTTTCTTTTTTTTCTTTTTTTCTCTCTTTTTTTTCCTTTCTTTTTTTCTTTCCTTCTTTTTTCTCTTCTCTCCTTTTTCTTTTCTTTTTTCTCTTTCTTTCTCTTTTCTTTTCTTTTTTCTCCTTTTCTTTTCTCTTTTTCTTTCTTCTTTTTCTTTCTCTTCTTCTTTTCTCTCTTCTCTCTTCTTTTTCTTCTTTTTCTTCTTTTTCTTCTTTTTCTTCTTTTTTTTTCTTCTTTCTTTCTCTTTTCTCTTCTTCTCCTTTTTCTCTTCTTTCTCTCTTTTTTTCTTTTTTCTTTTCTCTTCTCTCTCTTTCTTTCTCTCTCTTCTTCTCTTTCTTTCTTCTTTCTCTCTCTTTTTCTCTTTTCTTTTTTTCTCTTTCTCTTCTCCTTTTCTTCTTTTTCTTCTCTTCTTCTTTTTCTTTTTTTCTTCTTTTCTTCCTCTTCTTCTTTTCTCTCTTTCTCTTCTTTTTTTCTTTTTCTTCTTTCTTCTCTTTCTCTTTTTCTTTTCTCTTTCTTTTTTTTCTTTCTCTTTCTTTTCTCTTTTCTTCTCCTTTTTCTTCTTTCTTTCTCTTTTTTTTCTTTTCTTCTCTTCTCTTTCTTCTTTTCCTTTTTCTTTCTTTCTTTCTTTTTCTTTTCTTTTTTTCTTTCTTTCTTCTTCTCTTTCTTCTCTCTTTTCTTTTTCTTCTTCTTCTCTTTTTTTTCTCTCTCTCTTTCTTTTCTCTTCTCTTTTTCTTTTCTTTTTCTTTCTTTCTTCTTCTCTTTTTCTTCTTCTTCTTCTTCTTTCTCTTTTTTCTCTTTTTTTCTTTTTTTTTCTCTTTTCTCTTCTCTTTCTTTCTCTCTTTTCTTTTTTCTTTTCTTTTTTCTCTTCTTCTCTCCTTTTTCTTTCTTTTCTTCTTCTTTTTTTTTTCTCTCTCTTCTTTCTTCTCTCTTCTCTTCTTTCTTCTTTTCTCTTCTTCTCTTCTTCTTCTCTCTTCTCTTTTTTTTCTTTTCTTTTTTTTTTCTCTTTTCTTCTCTTCTTCTTTCTTCTCTTTTTCTTCTTTTTCTTTTCCTTTTTCTTTTTTTCTCTTTTCTCCTTCTTCTCTTCTCTTTTTTCTTTCTTCTTCTTTTCTCTCTTTCTTTCTTTTCTCTTTTTTTCTTCTTTCTCTTTCTTTTCTTTTCTCTCTTTTTCTCTTTTTCTTCTTCTTTCTTTTCTTTCTTCCTTTTCTTCTTTTCTTTCTCTTCTCTTTTTTTTCTTTCTTTTTTTCTTCTTTTTTCTTCTCTTCTTCTTTCTCTTTCTTTCTTCTTTTTTTTTCTTTCTCTTTTTTTCTTTCTTTTCTTCTTTTCTTCTTTCTTTTTCTTCTTTTCCTCTCTTTCTTTTTCTCTTCTTCTTTTTTTTTTCTTCTTCTTCTTTCTTCTTCTTTTCTTCTCTCTCTCTTCTTTTCTCTTTCTCTTCTTTTCTTTTCTTCTCCTTTTTCTCTCTTTCTTCTTTTTTTTTCTCTTTTTTTTTTCTTTTTCTCTTTTTCTTTCTCTTCTTTTCTTCTTCTTCTTCTCTTCTCTTCTTTTCTTTCTCTTTTCTTCTTTTTTTTCTTTTCTCTCTTTTTCTTCTCCTTTTTTCTCTCTTTCTCTTCTTCTTTCTCTCTTTTCTTCTTCTCCTTTTTCTTTTTTTTTCCTTTTTCTTTCTTTTTTTTTTTTTTTTCTTTTCTTTTTTCTTTTTCTCTTTCTTTCTTTCTTTCTTTTTTTCTTTTTCTTTTTCTCTCTCTTCTCTTTTTTTTCTTCTTTTCTCTCTTTTCTCTTTTTCTTTCTCTTCTTTTCTCTTTCTTCTCTCTTTTTTTTTCTTCTTTTCTTTTTTTCTCTTTTTCTTTTTTTTTTTTTTCTCTTTCTCTTTCTTTCTCTCTTTTCCTTTTCTTCTTTTTCTTTTTTCTCTCTTTTTCTCCTCTTTTTTCTTCCTTCTTTCTTCTTCTTTTCTCTTTTTTCTCTTTTCTTTCTTCTTTTCTTTTCTTTCTTTCTCTTCTCTTTCTTTTTCTCTTCTTTCTTCTTTTCTCTTTTTTCTCTCTTTCCTTTTTTTTTCTTCTCTTTCTTCTTTTCTTCTTTTCCTCTTTTTTTCTCTTTTTTTCTTCTTTTTCTTTCTCCTTTTTCTTCTTCTCTTTCTTTTTTCTTCTCTCTTCTCTTCTTTCTTTCTCTTTCTTTTTCTTTTCTCTCCTTTCTTTTTCTCTTTTCTTTTCTCTTCTTTTTTTCTTTCTTTCTCTTTCTCTCTTTCTTCTTTCTTTTCTCTTTTTCTTCTCTTTTCTTTTTCTCTTTTTCCTTCTTTCTTTTTTTTCTTTTTTTCTTTCCTCTTTTTTCCTCTTCTTCTTCTTCTTTTTTTTTTTTTCTTTTCTCTTTTCTTTCTTCTTCTCTTTTTTTCTTCTTTTTTCTTCTCTCTTTTTCTTCTTTTTTCTCTTTCTTTCTCTTCTCTTCTTTTCTTTTCCTTTCTTTTTTTTTCTTCTCTTCTTTTCTTTCTCTTCTTTCTCTTTTTTCTCTTTCTTCTTTCTTTTCTCCTCTCTTCTCTTTTTTTTCTTTTCTTCTCTTCTCTTTTTCTTTCTTCCTCTTTTCTTTTTTTCTTTTTTCTCTTTCTTTTCTTTTTTTCTCTTTCTTCTTCTTTTCCTTTTTTTCTTTTTCTTTTCTTTCTTCTCTTCTTTTTCCTTTTCTTCTTCTTTTTCTCTCTTTTTTCTCTTTCTTTTTTTTTTCTTCTTCTCTTTTTCTTCTTTTTTCTTTTTCTCTCTTTCTTTTCCTCTTCTTTCTTTCTTCTTCTTTTTCTTTTCTCTTTTTTCTCTCTTTTTTCTCTCTTTTCTCTTCTTTTTTTTCTTTCTTTTTTCCTTTTCTTCTCTTTCTCTTTTCTTTTCTTTTCTTTCTTCTTCTTTCTTTTTTTCTTTTTTCTCTCTTTCTCTTTCTCTTTTCTCTTTCTTTCTTCTTTTTCTTTTTCTTCTTTTCTTTTTCTTTCTTTTTCTCTTTTTTTTCTTTTTCTCTTCTCTTTCTCTTCTCTTTCTTTTCTTTCTCTTTCTCTTCTTTTTCTTTTCTTTCTCTTCTTTTTCTTTTCTTTTCTCTCTTCTTTTCTTTTTTTTTTCTTTTCTTTTCTCTTTTTTTTCTTCTCTTCTTCTTTTTTCTCTTTTTTTCTCTTCTTTTTTTTCTCTTCTCTTCTCTTTTTCTTTCTTTTTTTCTTTTCTCTCTTTCCTCTTTCTTCTTTTTCTTCTTCTCTTCTCTCTCTTTTCTTTTCTTTCTTTCTCTTTTCTCTTCTCTTTCTTTTTTTTTCTTTTTCTTTTCTTTTTTTTTCTTTTCTTTCTTTTCTCTTTCTCTCTTTCTTCTTTTCTTCTCTTCTTCTCTTCTTCTCTCTTTTTCTTTTCTTCTCTTTTTCTTCTTTTTCTTTTCTCTTTTCTTTCTTTCTTTCCTTTCTTCTCTCTTCTTTTTCTTTTCTTTTCTTCTCTTTTCTCTCTTCTTTCTTCTCTTTTTCTCTTTCTTTCTCTTTTCCTTTCTCTTTTTTCTTCTTTTTTTTTCTCTTTCTTCTCTTCTTCTTCTTCTTCTCTCTTTTTTCTTTTTCTTTTTTTTCTCTCTTTTTTTCTTCTCTTTTCTTCTTTCTCTTTTTTTTTCTCTCTTTTCTTCTCTTCTTTCTTCTTTTCTCTTTTCTTTCTTTTTTCTTCTCTTTTTCTTCTCTTTCTTTTTCTTCTTTTTCTTCTCTTTCTCTTTTTTTTTTCTTCTTTTTTCTCTTCTTTTTTCTTTTCTCTCTCTTTCTTCTCTTTTCTTTTCTTTCTTCTTCTTCTTTCTTTTCTTCTTTTTCTCTCTTCTCTCTCTCTTTCTTTTTCTTTTTTTCTTTTCTCTTCTTCTTTCTTTTTTTTTTTTCTTTCTTTCTTTCTTTCTTCTCTCTTCTTTTCTTCTTTTCTCTTCTTTCTTCTTTTCTTTTCTTCTCTTTTTTTCTTTCTTTTCTCTTTCTCTCTTTCTTCTTTTTTTCTCTTTTCTCTTTTCTCTTCTCCTTTCTCTTTTTTCCTTTTCTCTTCTCTCTTCTTCTTTTTTTTTCTTCCTTTTTCTCTCTCTTCTCCTCTTTTTCTTTCTTCTTCTTTTTTCCTTCTTTTTTCTTTCTTTCTCTACTTCTCTCTTTCTTCTTCTCTTCTTTCTTTTCTCTTTTCTTTTTTTCTCTTCTTTCTTTCTTTTTCTTTTCTTTCTCTTCTCTTCTTCTTTTCTTTTTTCTCTTTCTTTTTTTTTTCTCTCTTCTCTTTTCTTTTTTTCTCTCTTTTTTCTTTTTTCTCTTCTTTTTCTTTTTCTTCTCTCTTCTCTCTTTCTTTCTTTTCTCTTCTCTTCTTTCTTCTTCTCTTTTTCTCTCTTTTTTTTTTCTCTCTTCTTTTCTTCTTTTTTCTCTTTCTTTTCTTTTTTCTCTTCTTTCTCTTTCTTCTTTCTCTTTTTTTTCTTCTTTTTCTCTTTCTCTTCTCTTCTTTTTCTTTCTTTCTTCTTTTTTTTTTCCTTTCTCTTTCTTTCTCTTTCTTCTTCTTTTCTTCTCTTTTTCTCTTTTTTTCTTCTCTTCTTTTCTCTTTCTTCTTTTCTTTCTTTTCTTCTTCTTCTCTTCTTCTTTTTCTTCTTTTTCTTTTCTTCTTTTTCTTTTTTTTTCCTTTCTTTTCTCTCTTCTCTCTCTTTCTTTTTCTTCTTTCTTTCTCTCTTTTTCTTCTTTTCTTTCCTTTCTTTTCTTCTTTTCTTTTCTTTCTCTTCTCTTCTTCTCTCTCTCTTTCTTTTTTTTTTCTCTTCTCTTTCTTTTTCTTTTCTTTCTTTTTTTTTCTTTTTCTTTTTTTCTTCTTCTTTTCTTTTCTTCTCTCTTTTTCTTTTCTCTTCTCTTTTTTCTCTTTTTCTTTCTCTCTCTTTCTCTTCTTTCTCTCTCTTTTCTTTTCTTCTCTTTCTTTTCTTTCTCTCTCCTTTCTCTTTCTTTCTTCTTTTTTTTTTCTTTTTCTTTTTCTTCTTTACTCTTTTTTCTCTTCTTTCTTCTCTTTCTCTTCTTTCTTTTCTTCTTTTTTTTCTTCTCTCTTCTTTTCTCTTTTTTTTTTTTTTTCCTTTTTTCTCTTCTCTTTCTTTTCTCTTTTTTTCTTCTCTTCTCTTTCTTCTTCTTCTTTTTTTCTTTTTTCTTCTCCTTTCTCTTCTTTTTTTTTCTTCTTCTCTCTCTTCTTTCTTTTCTCTCTTCTTTTCTTCTTTTCTTCTTTCTTCTTTTTTCTTCTTTCTCTTTCCTTTTTTTTTCTTCTTTTTCTTTCTTCTTCTCTCTCTTTCTTCCTTTTTCTTTTCTTTTTTTCTCTTTTTCTTTCTCTCTTCTCTTTCTTTCTTTTCTCCTTCTTTCTTTTCTTTTTTCTCTCTTTTCTTTTTTCTCTTTTTTTTTTCTCTCTTTCTCTCTTTCTTTTTTTCTTCTCTCTCTTCTTTTTCTCTTTCTCTTTTTTTTTCTTTTTCTTCCTTCTTTTCTTTTCTCCTTTTCCTTTTTTCTTTTCTCTTTTCTTTCTTTTTTTTCTCTTTTTTTTTTCTTTTTTCTTTCTTCTTTTCTCTTTTCTCTCTCTTCTTTTCTTCTCCTTTCTTTCTTTTTTCTCCTTTTTTCTTCTTTTCTTCTTTTTTCTTTCTTTTTCTTTTCTTCTTTTTTTTCTTTCTTCTCTTCTTCCTCTTTTTTCTTCTCTCCTCTCTTTTTTTTCTTTCTTCTTCTTTCTTTTTCTTCTCTTTTTTTTTTTCTTCTTTTTTTCTCTTTTTCTTCTCTTTTTCTTTTCTTTTCTTCTTTCTTTTTTCTTCTTTTTTTTTCTTCTTTTTTCTTTTCTTTTCTTTCTTTTTTTTTCTTTCTTCTCTTCTCCTCTTTTCTCTTCTCTTTTTTCTTTTTTCTTCTTTTTCTTTCCTTTTTTCTCTTTTCTTTCTCTTTTTTCCTTCTTTTTTCTTCTCTCTCTCTTTCTCTTCTCTCTTCTTTTCTCTTCTCTTTTTTCTTTTCTTTCTCTCTTTTCTCTTTTTTTTCTTTTTTTCTTTCTTCTTTCTTCTTTTCTTTTTCTTCTCTTTTTCTTTTCTTTTTCTTTTCTTTTTCTTTCTTTTTTCTCTCTCTTTTTTCCTTTTTCTTCTTTTTCTCTTTTTTTCTCTTCTTTTTTCTTCTTTTTTTTCTCTCTTCTTTCCTTTTCTTTTCTTTTCTTTTCTTTTTTTTTTCTCTTCTTCTTTTCTCTTTCTTTTCTTCTCTTTTTTTCTCTTTTCTTTTTTTCTTTTTTTTTTTTTTCTTTCTCTTCTTTCTTTTCTTCTTTTTTTTCTCCTCTTTCTTTTTTCTCTTTCTCTTTCTCTTTTTTTCTCTTTTTTTCCTTCTTTTCTCTTTCTTTTTTTCTCTCTCTTCTCTTTCTTTTCTTCTTTTTTCTTTTTTTTCTCTTTTTTTTTTCTTCTCTTCTTTCTCTCTTCTCTTCTTTCTCTTCTTTCTTTTCTCTCTCTTTTTTTTTTTTTTCTTTCTTTTTTTTTCTTTCTTTTCTCTTTCTTCTTTTTCTCTCTTTTTTCTTTCTTCTTTTTTTCTTTTTTTTTTTCTCTTTTTTTTCTCTTTTTTCTCTTCTTCTTCTTTTTTCTCTCTTTTCTTTTCTTCTCTTTTTTTCTTTCTCTCTTTTCTTCTTCTCTTTTCTTCTTTCTTTCTCTTTCTTCTCTTTCTTTTCTTTTTCTCTTTTTCTTTTCTCTTTTCTTCTTTCTTTCTTTCTCTTCTTTTTTTTTCTTTTTCTTTCTTCTTTCTTTTTTTCTTTCTTTTCTCTTCTTTTTTCTTTTTCTTTTCTCCTTCTTTTTCTTCTTTTCTCTTTTTTCTTTCTTTTCTTTCTTTCTTTCTCTTTTTTCTTTCTCTTTTTTTCTTCTTTTTTTTCTTTTTTTCTTCTCTTTTCTTTTCTTTCTTTTTTCTTCTTTTTTCTTCTTTCTTTCTCTTTTTTCTTCTTCTCTTCTTTTCTCTTTTTTTTTCTTTCTTTTTTCTTCTTTTTTTCTTTTCTCTTTTTTCTTTCTTTTCTTTTTTTTTTTTTTTTTTTTTTTCTTCTCTTCTTTTCTTTTTTCTTTTCTCTTTCTTTTTTTTCTTCTTTTTCTTCTCTTTCTTTCTCTCTCTTCTTTTTTTTTTTTTTTTTCTTTCTTTTTTTTCTTTCTTTTTCTCTTCTTTTCTTTTTCTCTCTCTTTTTTTCTTTCTTTCTTCTCTTTTCTTTTCTCTTTCTTTCTTTTTTTTCTTCTTCTTTTTTTTTCTTCTCTTTTTCTTTCTTTTCTTCTCTTTCTTTTTTTTCTCTTTTTCTTCTTTTTTTCTTTTTTTTTTTTTCTTTCTCTTCTCTCTTTCTTCTTCTTTCTTTTTTCTTTTTCCTTCTTTTTTCTTCTTCTTTCTTTTTTTTTTTTTTCTTTCTCTTTTCTTTCTTCTTCTTTTTTCTTTCTCTTTTTTTTTCTCTCTTTTCTTCTTTTTCTCTCTTCTTTCTTTTCTTTTTTCTCTTTCCTTTTTCTTTTTTTCTTTTTTCTTTTTTTTTCTTCTTTTCTTTTTTCTCTTTTTTCTCTCTTTTTTTTTCTTTTTCTTTTTCTTTTCTCTTCTTTTTCTTCTTTCTTTTTTTTTTTTCTTCTTCTTTTCTTTTTTTCTTTTTTTTTTTTTTTTTTCTTTTCTTCTTTTTTCTTCTTTCTTTCTCTTTTTTTTCTTTTTCTCTTTTTTTCTTTTTCTCTCTTTCTTTTTCTTTTCTTTTCTTTTTTTTTCTTTTTTTTCTTCTTTTTTTTCTCTTTTCTTTTTTTCTCTTTCTCTTCTCTTTCTTCTTTCTTTTCTTTTTCTCTTCTCTCTTTCTTCTTTTCTTTTTCTCTTTTTCTTCTTTCTTTTTTTTTCTTCTTTTTTTCTTTTTTTTTCTTCTTTCTTTTCTTCTTCTTTCTTCTTCCTCCTCTTTTCTTTTTTTCTTTCTCTTTTTTCCTTTCCTTTTTCTTTCTCCTTTTCTCTTTTTCTTTCTTCTTTCTTCTTTTTTTCTTACTTTCTTTTTTCTTTTTCTCTCTTTTCCTTTTTTCTTCTTTTTTTTTTTTTTTTTCTTTTTCATCTTTTTTCTTTTCTTCTCTCTTTTCTTTTCTTTTTCTTCTTCTCTTCTTTTTCTTTCTTTTTCTCTTCTCTTTCTTCTTCTTTTCTCTTTTTCTTTTCTTTTCTTTCTCTTCTTCTCTTCTTCTTTTTTCTTTTTTTCTTTTCTTCTTTTTCTTTTCTTCTTCTTTTTTTCTTCTTTTCTTTCTTCTCTCTTTTCTCTCTTCTTTTCTTTCCTCTCTTCTTTCTCTCTTTTTCTTTTTTTCTTCTTCTTTTTTCTTTTTCTCTTTCTTTTTTTTTTTCTTTTTTCCTTTTTTCCTTTTTTCCTTTTTTCCTTTTTTCCTTTCTTTTTCTTTCTTCTTTCTTTTTTTTCTTTTTTTTCTTTTTCTTCTTCTTTTTCTTCTTTTTTTTCTTTTTCTTCTTCTTTTTCTTCTTTTTTTTCTCTCTTTTTTTCTTCTCTTTTCTTTTCTTTTTTCTTTTCTTTTCTTTTTTTTTTCTTTCTTCTTTTTCTTTCTTTTCTTTTTCTCTTTTCTTCTTTCTTTCTTTTTTCCTTTTCTTTTTTCTTCTTTTCTTTCTCTCTTTTCTTTTCTTCTTCTTTCTCTTTCTTCTCTTCTTCTCTTCTCTTTCTCTTTTTTTTTTCCTCTCTTTCCTTCTTCTTTCTTTCTTTCTTTTCTTTTTTTTTTCTTCTTTTTCTTCTCTTCTTTTTTTCTTCTTTTTTCTCTCTTTTTTTTTTTTCTTTTCTTTTTCTTTTTCTCTTTCTTTTCTCTCTTTTTTCTTTCTTTTTTTTTCTTCTTTTTTTTTTTTCTTTTCTTCTTTTTTCTTTCTCCTCTTTTTTTTTTCCTTCTTCTTTTTTCTCTTTTTTTTCTTCTTTCTTTTTCTTTTTTTTCTCTTTTTTCTCTTTTCTTTTTCTCTTCTTCTTTTTTTTTTTCTCTTTTCTTTTTTTTTTTTCTCTTTTTCTTCTCTTTCTTTCTTTCTTTCTTTTTTCTCTTTTTTTTTTTCTCTCTTCTTTCTTTTTTCTCTTTTCTTCTCTTTTTTTCTCTTTTTTTTTTTCTCTTTCTCCTCTTCTTCTCTCCTTTCTTTTTTTTCTTTTTCCTCTTTTTTTTCTTTTTTTTTTTTCTCTTTCTTTTCTTCCTTTTTTTTTCTCTTTTCTTTTTTTCTTCTCTCTCTTTTTTCTCTTCTTTTTCTTTTTTTTTCTTTCTTTTCTCTCTTCTCTTTTTCTTTTCTTCTTTTCTTCTTCTTTCTTTCTTTTCTTTTTTCTTCTCTTCTTTTTCTTTTTCTCTTTCTTTTTTCTTTTTTCTTTTTCTTCTTTTTCTTTTTTCTCTCTCTTCTCCTTTTCTTTCTTTTTCTTCTTTTTTTTTTCTCTTTCTTCTTTTTTTTTTCTTTCTCTTCTTTCTCTCTTTTTCTTTTTCTTTTCTTCTCTCTCTCTTTTCTTTTTTTTCTTTCTTTTCTTCTTTCTTCTTTTCTTTTTCTCTTCTTTCTTCTCTTCTTTTTCTTTTTTTTCTCTTTTTTTTTTTCTTTTTTTCTTTTCTTTCTTTCCTCTCTTCTTTTTTTCTTTTCTTCTTTTTCTTCTTTCTCTCTCTCTTTTTTTTTCTTTTTTTTCTTTTTTCTCCTCTTTTTTCTTTTTTCTTCTTCTCTCTTTTTCTTTTCTTTTTCTCTTTTCTCTCTTTTTTTTTTTTCTTTCTTCTCTTTTTCTTTTTTTCTCTTCTTTTCTCTTTCTCTTTTCCTTCTTTTTTTTTTTTTTCTTCTTCTTCTTCTTTTCTTCTCTTCTTTTTTTTTTCTCTTTTCTTCTTCTTTCTCTTTCTTCTTTTTTCTTCTTTTCTTTCCTTTTTTTCTCTTTTTCTTTTTTTCTTTTCTCTCTTCTTCTTTTTTTTCTTTCTCTCTTTCTCTTTTTTCTCTTTTCTCTTTTCTTTCTTTTTTTCTTTTTTTCTTTTCTCTTTTTTTCTTTCTTTTTTTCTTCTTCTCTTTCTTTTTCTTTTTTCTTTTTCTCTTCTCTCTTTTTTCTCTTTTTCTTCCTTTCTTTTTTCTCTTTTTTTTCTCTCTCTCTTTTTCTTTTTTTTTCTCTTCTTCTCTTTTCTTCTTTTTTTTTCTCTTCTCTTCTTTTTTTTTTCTTTTTCTCTCTTTTCTTCTTCTTTCTTCTTTTTTTTTCTCTTTTCTTTCTCTCTTCTTTCTTTTCTTTTTTCCTTTTTTTTTTTTTTTTTCTCTTCTTTCTTCTTCCTCTTTTTTTTTTTCTCTTCTTCTTCTTTTTTTTTTCTTTCCTTTTCTTTTCTTTTTTTTTCTTCTTTTTTTCTTTTTTTCTTTTCTTTCTTTTCTTTTTTTCTTCTTTTCTCTTTTTTTTTTCTCTCTTCTTTTTTCTTTTTTCTTTTTTCCCTCTTTCTCTTCCTTCTTTTTTTTCTCTTTCTCTTTTTTTTTTTTTCTTTTTCTTTCTTTTCTCTTCTTTTTTTCTTCTTTCTCTTTCTTTCTTCTTTTTTCTTCTTCTTTTCTCTCTTCTTCTTTCTTTTCCTTTTTCTTTCTTTTCTTTTTTTTCTTTTTCTTTTTTTTTTCTTCTCTTCTTCTTTCCTTTCTTCTCTTTTCTTCTTTTCTTCTCTCTTTCTCCTTTTTTTTCTTTTTTTCTTTTTTCTTTTTTCTTTCTTTCTTCTTTCTTTTCTCTCTCTTTCTTTCCTTCTTCTTCTTTTTTTTTTCCTCTTTTTTTTCTTTTTTTTTTTCTCTTTTCTTCTTTTTTCTTTTTTCTTTTCTTTTCTTTTTTCTTTCTCTTTTTTTTTCTCTCTTTCTCTCTTTCTCTTTCTTTTTTTTTCTTCTTTTTTTTTTTTTTCTTCTTTTTCTCTCTTTTTTTTTTTTTTCTTTTTTTCTCTTTTTTTTCTTTCTTTTTTTCTTTTTTCTTTTTTTTTTTCTTTTTCTTCTTTTTCTTTCTCTTTTTTTTCTCTTTTTCTTTTTTCTCTTTCTTTTTTTTTTTCTTTTTTTTCCTTTTCTTTTCTTCTTTTCTTTTTCTTTCTTTTTTTCTTTTTTTTCTCTTTTTTTCTCTCTTTCTCTTTCTTTTTTTTCTCTCTTCTTTCTCTTCTTTTCTTTTTTTCTTTTTTTCTCTCTTCTTTTTCTTTTTTTTCTTCTTTTTTTTCTTTTCTTTTTTCTTTTTCTTTCTTTTCTTTTCTTTTCCTTTTTTCTTCTTCTTCTTTTTTCTTCTCTTCTTTTTTCTTTTTTTCTTCTTTCTTTCTTCTCTTTCCTTCTTCTTTTTTCTTCTTTTCTTCTTTCTTTCTTTTTTCTCTTTTCTACTTCTTTTTTTTTCTCTCTTTTCTTCTTTTTTTCTTTCTTTTCCTTTTCTTTCTTTTTTTTTTCTCTTTTTCTCTTCTTTCTTTTTTCTTTTTTCTTTCTTTTTTTTTCCTCTCTTTTCTTTTTTTTTTTCTCTTTTCTTCTTCCTTTTTCTCTTTCTTTTTCTTTTTCTCTTTCTTTTCTCTTTTTTTTTTCTTTTCTCTTTCTTTTTTTTTCTCTCTTCTCCTTTTTCTTTTTCTTTTTTTCTTTCCTCTTCTCTTTTCTTTTTTCTCTTTCTTCCTCTTCTTTTCTTCTTTTCTTTTTCTTTTTTTTCTCTTCTTTTCTTCTCTTTCTCTTTTTTCTTCTTTTTTTTCTCTTCTCTTCTTTTCTTTCTCTTTTTTTCTTTTCTTTCTCTTTTTTCTTCTTTTCCTCTTTCTTTCTTTTTCTCTCTTCTTTTCTCTCTTTTTTTTTTCTTCTTTTCTTTTTTCTTTTCTTCTCTTCTCTTTCCTCTTTTTTCTTTTTCTTTCTTCTTTCTCTTTCTTTTCTTTTCTCTTCTTTCTTTTCTTCCTTTTTTTTCTTCTTTTTCTCTTTCTCTTTTTTTTCTTCTTTTTTTCTTCTCTCTTCTCTTTTTCTTTTTTTTCTTCTTTTTTTTCTTTCTTCTTCTTCCTTTCTTTCTCTTTTCTTTTCCTTCTTTCTCTCTTTTTTTTCCTTTTTTCTTTTTTTTTCTTCTTTTTTCTTCTTTTTTCTCTTCTCTTCTTCTTTCTCTTCTTTCTTTCTTTCTTCTTTTTCTCTCTTCTTCTCTTCTTCCTTTTTTTTTTTCTTTCTTTTTTTTCTTTTTTTTCTCTTTTTTTCTTTTTTCTTTCTTTTCTTTTTCTTCTTTCTTTTTCTCTCCTTTTTCTTTTTTCTTCTTTCTTCTCTTTTTTTTTTCTTTTCTCTCTCTTTCTTTCTTCTTTCTTTTTCTCCTCTTTTTTTCTTCTTTTCTCTTTTTTTTCTCTTTCTTTCTCTCTTTCTTCTCTTTTCTTTTTTCTCTTCTTTTTTTCTTCCTTCTTTTTCTTCTTTCTTCTTCTTCTTTTTTCTTTTTCTCTTTTCTTCTCTTCTTTTTTTTTTCTTTTCTTTTTTTTTTCTCTTCTTTTTTTTTTCTTTCTTTTTTTTCTTTTTTCTTCTCTTTCTTTCTTTCTTCTTCTTCTTTCTTTTTCTTTCTTTTTTCTTTTCTCCTTCTCTTCTTTTTTTTCTTCTCTTTTCTTCTTTTCTTCTTCCTTTTTCTTTTTTTCTTCTTCTTTTTCTTCTTCTCTTTTTTTTCTTTTCTTCTCTTTCTCTTTCTCTCCTTTCTCTTTCTTCTTTTTTTTTTTTCTTCTTTCTCTCTTCTCTTTCTTCTTTTTCTCTTTCTTCCTTTTCTTTCCTTTTCTTTTTTTCTTTCTTCTTTTCCTTTTTTCTTCTTTCTTCTTTCTTTTTTTTCTCTCTTTCTTCTCTCCTTCTTCTTTCTTTTTTCTCTCTCTCCTTCTCTCTTTTTTCTTTTTCTTTCTTTTTTTCTTCTCTTTTCTTCCTCTTCTCTTCTTTTCTCTTCTTTTTCTTTTTTTTCCTTTTCTTTCTCTTTCTTCTTTTTTTTCTTCTTTTCTTTTTTCTTTCTCTCTTTCTTTTCTTCTCTTTTTTTTCTTCTTTCTTTCTTCTTTCTTTTTTTTCTCTTTTCTTTTTTCTCCTCCTCTTTTCTTCTCTCTTTCTCTCTTCTTTTTTCTTTTTTTTCTTTTTTTTTCTTCTCTCCTTCTTTCTTTTCTTTTCTTCTTTTTCTTCTCTTCTCTTTTTTTTTCTTCTCTTTTCTTTTTTTCTTTCCTTCTTTCTCTTTTCTTTCTTTCTTTTCTCTTCCCCTTTTTTCTTTTCTTTTCTTTTTCTTTCTCTTTTTCTTTCTTTTTTTCTTCTTTCCTTTTTCTTCTTTTCTTTCTTTTTTCTTCTTCTTCTTTCTTTTTTCTTCTTTTTCTTCTCTTTTTTTTCTCTTTTTTTTTTTCTTTCTTCTTTTTTTTCTTTTTTTTTCTTTCTTCTCTTCTTTTTCTTTCCTCTTCTTTCTTCTTCTTCTTTTTTTCTTCTTCTCTCTTTTCTTTCTTTCTTTTTTCTTCTCTTCTTCTTTTCTCTCCTTTTTTCTTCTTCTCTCTTCTTCTCTTTTTTTTCTTTCCTCCTTTTTTTTCTCTTTCTTTTTCTTCTCTTTTCTCTTCTTTTCTCTTTTTTTTTCTTCTTTTCTCTTCTTCTTCTTCTTTCTCTCTTTTTTTTTTCTTCTTTTTCTTTTTCTTCTCTTTCTTCTTTTTCTTCTTCTTTCTCCTTCTTTTTTCTCTCTTCTTTCTTCTTTCCTTTCTTTTTTTCTTCTTTCTTCTTTTTTCTTCTCTTTTTTCTCTCTTCTTTCTTCTTTCTCTTCTCTACTCTCTTTTCTTCCTTCTCTCTTTCTTTTCTTTTTTTTTCTTCTTCTTCTTTTTCTTTTTTTTTTTTTCTCTTTCTCTTTCTTTTTTTTCTTTTCTTCTTTTTTTTTCTCTCTTCTTTTCTTTTTCCTTTTTTTTTTCTCTTTTCTTCTTTTTTTCTTCTTTTCTCTTCTTCTCTTCTCTTTTCTTTTCTTCTCTTCTTTTCTTCTTTCTTCTCTTTCTTTTTTCTTCTCTCTCTTTTTTCTTTTTCTTTTTTTCTCTTTTTCCTTTCTTCTTTTTCCTTTTTTTCCTCCTTTCCTTTTCTCTCTTTCTTTTTTCTTCCTTTCTCTTCCTTCTTCTTTTTTCTTCTTTTTTCTTCTTTTCTCTTTTCTCTTCTTTTTCTTTCTTCTTTCTTCTCTTTTTCTTCTCTTTCTTTTCTCTTTTTTTTCTCTTCTTTCTTTCTTTTCTTTTTCTTCTCTTTTCTCTTCTCTTTTTTCTTTTTCTCTCTTCTTCTCTTTCTTTCTTTTCTTTTTTTCTTCTCTTTCTTTCTTTTCTTTCTCTTCTTCTCTTCTTCTCTTTTCTTTCTCTTCTTTTTTTTCTTCTTTTCTTCTTTTCTTCTTTTTCTTTCTTTTTTCTTTTCTCTTTTCTTCTTTTTTTTTCTCTTCTCTTCTTCTTCTCTTTTCTTTTCTTTTTTTCTCTTTTCTCTCTTCTTTTCTTTCTTTTTTCTTCTTTTCTTTCTTCTTCTTCTCTTTTTCTTTTCTTCTTTTCTCTTCTTCCTCTTCCTTTCTTTCTTTCTTTTCTTTTTTTCTCTCTTTTTTTTTTCTTTTTTTTCTTTCTTTTTCTCTCTCTTTTCTTTTCTCTTTTTTTCTCTTCTTCTCTTTTTTTCTTTCTTTTCTTTTCTTTCTTCTCTTTTTTTTTTTCTTTTCTCTTTTCTCTTCTTTCTTTTTCTTCTCTCTCTTTTTTTTCTTTCTCTCTTCTTTCTTCTCTTTTCTTCTTTCTCTTTTCTTTTTTCTTTCCTTTCTTTCTCTTTCTTCTCTTCTTCTCTTTCCTTCTTTTTTTTTTCTTCTCTTCTTCTTTTTTCTCTTTCTTTTTTCTTCTTCTTTTCTTTCTTCTCTTCTTCTTTTCTTCTTTTCTCTTTCTTTTCTTCTTTTCTTTTCTTTTCTTTTTCCTCTTTTCTTCTTTCTCTTTTCTTCTTTCCTTTCTTCTTTTCTCTTCTTCTTCTCTTTTTCCTTCTTTTTTCTTTTCTTTTCTTCTTCTTCTTTTTTCTTTCTTCTTTTTCTTCTTCTTTCTTCTTTTTTTCTTCTCTTTTTCTTTTTCTTTTTCTTCTTCTTTTTTCTTTTCTCTTCTTCTTTTCTTTTTCTCTTTTTCTTTCTTTTCTTTTCTCTCTCTTCTTTTCTTTCTCTTTCTTCTTCTTTTCTTCTTTCTCTTTTCTTTCTTTTTTCTTCTTCTTTTTCTCTCTTCTCTCTCTTCTTTCTCTTTTTCTTCCTTCTTTTTTTCTTTCTTTTCTTCTCTTTTTTCTTTTCTCTTCTTTTCTTCTTCTCTTTCTTTCTTCTTCTTTCTCTCTTCCTCTTTCTTTCTTTCCTCTTCTCTCTTTCTTTTCTCTTCTTTTTTTTCTTCTTTTCTTCTCTTTTTTTCTCTTCTTTTCTTCTTTTTTTTCTCTTCTTTTTCTTTTTTCTTTTCTCCTCTCTTCTTCTCTTCTCTTCTTCTCCTTTTCTTCTTTCTTCTTCTTCTTTCTTTCTCTTCTCTCTTCTTCTTTCTCCTCTTTTCTTTTCTTTTTTCTTCTTTCTTCTCTCTTCTTCTTCTTTTTTTCTTCTTCTCCTTTTTTCTTTCTCTTCTCCTTTTTTTCTTCTTTCCTCTCTTCTCTTTTCTTTCTTTTCTTTTCTTCTTTTTTTCTCTTTCTTTCTTCTTTCTTTTCTCTTTTTCTCTTTCTTTTCTTCTTTTCTCTTTCTCTTCTTTCTTTTCTTCTTTTTCTCTTTTTCTTTTTTTCTTCTTCTCTTCTTTTTCTCTTCTTCTCTTTCTTTTTCTTTCTCTTCTTCTCTCTTTCTCTTTCTTTCTTTCTCCTTCTCTTCCTTTCTTCTTTCTCTTTCCTTTTTTTTTCTTCTTCTTTCTTCTTTCTCTTTCTTCTTTTTTCTTTTCTTTCTTCTCTTCTTTTTTTTTCTTCTTTTTTCTTCTTTTTCTTTTTCCTCTTCCTTCTTTTTCTCTTTTTTCTTTCTCTTCTTTTCTTTCTTCTTTCTTTTTCTCTTTCTTCTTTTTCTTCTCTTTTTTCTTCTTTTTCTCTTCTTTTTCTTCTCTCTTTTCTTCTTCTTTTCTTCTTTCTTTCTTCTTCTTCTTTCTCTCTTCTTTCTTCTTTTCCTTTCTTTCTTTCTCTTCTTTTTTCTTTTTTCTCTTTTCTTCTTTTTTTTCTTTCTTTTCTTCTTCTTTTCCTTCTTTTTCTTTCTTCTTTTTTCCTTTCTTTTTTTCTCTCTTTCCTTCTCTTCTCTTTTCTTCTTCTTCTTTCTTTTCTCTCTCTCTTTTTCTTTTTTTTTCTCTTTTCTTTTCTTCTTTCTTCTTCCTTCTCTTTTTCCTTTCTTTTTCTTTTCTTCTTCTTCTCTTTCTTTTTCTTTTTCTTCTTTTTCTCTTTTCTTTCTCTTTCTTTTCTTTCTCTCTTTTTTTCTTTTTCTTTTTCTTTTCTTCTTTTTTTTCTTCTTTTTCTTTCTTCTTTTCTCTTCTTTTTTCTTTTTTCTCTTTTTTTCTCTTTTTTCTTCCTTCTTTTTCTCTTTTCTCTTTCTTCTTTTCTTTTTTCTTTTTTTCTTCTTCTCTTTCTTTTTTTTTTTTCCTTCTCTTCTTCTCTTTTTTTTCTTCTTCTCTTTTCTTCTTTTTTCTTTTTTTTCTCTTCTTTTTTCTTCTCTTTCTTTCTTTCTTTTCTTCTTCTCTCTTTTTCTTTTTCTTCTTCTTTTTTCTCTTTCTTCTTTTCTCTTTTTCTCTTCTTCTTTTCTTTTTTTTTTTTCTTTTCTTTCTTTTCTTTTTTCTTTCTTTTTTCTTTTTCTTTCTTCTTTTCTTTTCTTTTCTTTTCTTTCTCTTTCTCTCTTCTTTTTTCTTCTCTTTTCTTTTCTTCTTTTCTTCTTTTCTTTTCTTCCTTTTTTCTTCTTTCTTCTTTCTTCTTTCTTCTCTTTCTCTTTTTTTCTTTCTCTTTCTTTTCTTTTTTTCTTTTTTCTCTTTTCTCTCTTTTTTCTTTCTCTTTTTTTTCTCTTTCTTCTTTTCTTTTCTCTTTTTCTTCTTCTTTCTCTTTTCTCTTCTTCTTTTTCTCTTTCTTTCTTTCTCTTTTCTTTCTTTCTCTCTTCTTTTTTTTCTCTTTCTTCTTCTCTTCTCTTCTCTTCTCTTCTTTTTCTTCTTCTCTTTCTTTTTTTTTCTTCTTCTTTTTCTCTCTTCTTTTCTTTCCTTTCTTCCTTTCTTTCTTTTTCTTCTTTTCTTCCTTTTCTTCTTCTTTTCTTCTTTCTCTCTTTCTCTTCTTTTTTTCTCTTTCTTTTTTTTTTTTCTTCTCTTCTTCTTTTCTCTTTTCTTCTTTTTTTCTTTTTTTTCTTTTCTCTTCTCTTTTTCTTCTTTTCTTCTTCTCTTCTCTTTTCTCTTTTTCTCTCTTTCTTTCTTTTCTTCTTTCTTCTTCTCCTTTCTTTTTTCTTCTCTCTTCTTTCTTCTTTCTTCTTCTTTCTTTTCTTTTTCTTTTTTTTCTTTTCTTTCTTCTTTCTTTTCTTTTTTTTTTTTCTTTTCTTCCTTCTTCTCTTTCTTCTCTCTTTCCTTTTCTCTTTTCTTTTTCTTCTTTTTTTTCTCTTTCTTTTTTTTCTTTTTTTTTCTTTCTCTCTCCTCTTTTCTTCTTTTCTTCTTTTTCTTCCTTTCTTTCTTTTTCTTTCTCTCTCTTTTTTTCTCTTCTTTTTCTTCTTTTCTTTTTCTCTCTTCCTCTCCTTTTCTTTCTTTCTTCTTTTCTTTCTTTCTTCTTCTTTTTTTCTTCTTTTTCTTTTCTTCTTTCTTTCTTTTTTCTTTCTTTCTCTTCTTTTTTTTCTCTTCTTTTCTTTCTCTTTCTTCTTTCTCTTCTCTTCTTTTCTTTCTCTTTCTCTTTCTTTCTTCTTTTTTTCTTCTTTTCTTTCTTTTCTTTCTTCTCTTTCTCTTTCTTTTTCTTCTTCTTCTTCTTCTCTCTTTTTCTCTTCTCTCTTCTTCTCTTTCTTCTTTTCTCCTTTTTCTTTTTTCTTCTTTTTTTTTCTCTTTTTTCTTCTTTCTCTTTTTTCTTTCTTTTCTTTCTTCTTCTCTTTTTTTTCTCCTTCTTTTTCTTTTTTTTTTTCTCTTCTCTTTTTTCTTTCTTCTTCTTTCTTTCTTTTCTTTCTTTTTTCTTCTTCTTTCTTTTTTCTTTTTCTCTCTTTTCTCTTTCTTTCTTCTTCTCTCCTCTTTCTTCTCTCTCTTTCTTCTTTTCTTCTCTTTTTTTCTTTCTCCTTTTCTCTTTTCTCTCTCTTTTCTTTCTCTTTTCTCTCCTTCTTTTCTCTCTTTTCTTCTTTTCTCTTTTCTTCTTTCTCTTCTCTCTTTTCTTTCTTTTCTCTCTTCTTTTTTCTTTTTTTCTTTCTTCTTTCTTTTTTTTTCTTCTTTTTTCTTCTTTCTCTTCTCTTCTTCTTCTCTTTCTTTCTTTCTCTCTCTTTCTCTCTCTCTTCTTTTCTTTCTCTTTTTTTCTTTTCTTTCTTCTCTTTCTCTTCTCTTTCTCTTTTTCTTTCTTTTTCTTTCTCCTCTTCTTCTTTTTTTTTTTTTCTTTTTTTCTTTCTTCTTCTTCTTTTCTTTTCTCTCTTCTTCTCTCTTTCTTCTTTCCTCTTCTCTTCTTTTTTCTTTCTTCTTTTTCTTTTCTTTCTTCTTTCTTTCTTTTCTCTTTTTCCTCTTTTTTTTCTTCTCTTCTTCTTTTTTTCTTCTTCTTCTTTCTTTCTCTTTCTTTCTTCTTCTCTTCTTTTCTTCTTTCTTCTTCTCTCTCTCTTTTCTCTTTCTTCTTTTTTTCTTTCTCTTTTCTTCTTCTTTTCTTTTCTTCTTTCTTTTCTTTCTTTTCTCTCTCTTTTTCTCTTCTTTTTCTTTCTTCTTTTCTTCTTCTTTTTTCTCTCTCTTTCTCTTTTTTCTCCTTTCTTTTTCTCTCTCTTCTCCTCTTTTTCTCTTCTTCTTCTCCTTTTCTTTTTCTTCTTCTTCTTTTCTTTTTTTTCTCCTCTCTTTCTCTTTTTTCTTCTCTTCCTCTTCTTTCTTCTTTTCTTTCTTCTTCTTTCTTTTCTTTCTCTTCTTTCTTCTTTTTCTTCTCTCTTCTCTTCTTTCTCTCTTCTTTCTTCTTCTCTTTCTTCTTTTTCTCTTCTTTTTTCTTTCTTTTTCTTCTTTCTTTTTCTTTTCTTTTTCTTTCTTCTTTTTTTTCTTTCTTCCTCTCTTCTTCTTTCTTCTCTCTTCTTTTCTTCTTCTTTCTCTCTCTCTTTTCTCTTCTCTTCTCTTCTTTCTCTCTTCTTCTTCTCTTTTCTTTTCTTCCTTTTCTCTTTTTTTCTTCTTTCTTTCTTCTTCTTTCTTCTTTTCTCTTCTCTTTCTTTCTTTCTTCTTTCTTCTTTTCTTTTCTCTTTCTTTTCTTTCTTCTTTTCTTTCTCTTCTTTCTTTCTTCCTCTTTCTTTTCTCTTTCTCTTCTTTCTTTTTCTTTTCTTTTTTCTTTCTTCTTTTTCTTCTCTTTCCTTTTTTTTTTTCTTCTTTCTTTTTTCTTCTCTTCTTCCTTTTCTTTTTTCTTCTTTTCTTCTTCTTTCTCTTTTTCTCTTCTCTTCTTCTTTCTTTTCTTTCTCTTTTTTTCCTCTTTTTTCTCTTCTTTCTCTTTTTTTTTCTTTTCTTTTCTCTCTTCTTTTCTTTCCTCTTCTTTTTTCTTTTCTTTTTTCTTCTCTTTTCCTCTTCTTTCTTCCTTTCTCTCTTTTTCTCTCTTTTTTTCCTTTCTTCCTTCTTCTTTTCTTTTTTTCTCTTCTCTCTTTTTTTCTTTCTTCTCTTCTTTCTCTTTCTTTTTCTTCTTTCTTCTTTTCTTTCTTCTTTCTTTCTTTTCTTCTTTTCCTTTTTTTCTTTCTCCTTCTTCTTTTTTCTCTTCTTTTCTTTTTCTCTTCTTCTTTTTCTCTTCTCTTTCTCTTTCTTTTCTTCTTCTTTTTTTCTCTTTTTCTTCTCTTTCTTCTTCTCTTTTTCTCTTTCTTTCTTCTTCTCTTTCTTTTTTCTTTCTCTTTTTTCTCTTTCTTTCTTTCTTCTTCTCTTTTTCTTTTCTTCTTCTTCTTTCTTCTCTACTTCTTTTCTTTTCTCTCTCTTTTTTCTTCTTCTCTCTTCTCTTTCTCTTTTTTTTTCTTTTTTTTCTTTTTCTTCTTTCTTTTCTCTTCTTCTTCTTCTCTCTTTTCTTTTTTTCTTCTCTTTTCTTTTCTTCTTCTTTTTTCTTCTTTTCTCTCTTTCTTTTCTCTCTTTTTTCTTTTTCTTTCTTTTTTCTCTTCTTTCTTTTTTTTCTTTCTTTCTTTTTTCTCTTCTTCTTTTCTTTTTCTTTTCTTCTTCTTTTCTTTTCTTCTTCTTTCTCTTCTTTTTCTCTTTCTTCCTTTTTCCTTTTCTTCTTTCTCTTCCTTTTTTTCTCTTCTTCTTTTCTTTCTTTTCTTCTTCTTTCTCTCTTTTCTTCTTTTTTCTTTCTTTTTCTTCTTTTTTCTTTTTTTCTTTTCTTTTCTTCCTTTTCTTCTTTCTTCTCTTCTTTCTTTTCTTCCTTCTTTCTTTTCTTCTTCTTTTTCTCTTCTTTTTTTCTACTTCTTCTTTCTTTTTTTCTCTTCTTCTTTTTCTTTCTTTCTCTTTTTCTCTTCTTTTCTTTCTTTCTTTTCTTCTTTTTCTCTTCTTCTTTTCTTCTTCTTCTTCTTTCCTCTCTTCTTCTTTTTTTCTTTTCCTCTTTTCTTCTTCTTCTTCTCTTTTCTTTTTTCTTTTCTTCTTTTTCTTTCTTCTTCTTTTTTTTTCTCTTTTCTTTTTTTCTTTTCTCTCTCCTCTTTCTCTTCTTTCTTCTTTCTTTTCTTTTCTTCTTTCTTTCTTCTTTTCTTCTTTCTTTTCTTCTTTTCTTTCTTCTTTCTCTTCTTCTTTCTTTCTTTTCCTTCTTTCTTTTCTTCTCTTTTTTTCTTTTCTTCTTTTCTTTTTCTCTTTTTTTTCTTCTTCTTTTTCTCTTCTCTTCTTCTTCTTTCTTTTCTTTTTTCTTTCTCTTCTCTTCTTCTTTCTCTTCTTTCTTCTTTTTCTTCTTTTCTTTCTTCTTCTTTCTCTTTCTCTTTCTTTCTTCTTCTTTTTCTCTTTTCCTTTCTCTTTTTTCTTTTCTTTTTCTTCTTTCTTCTTTTTTCTTTTTTTCTTTTCTTCTTTCTTTTTTTTCTCTCTTTCTTTTCTCTCTTCTTCTTTTCTTTTCTTTCTTTCTTCTCTTTTTTTCTTCTTTTTTTCTCTTTTCTCTTTTTCTTCTTTTCTCTTTTCTTTCTTTTCTTCTTTTTCTCTCTCTTCTTTCTTTCTTCTCTTTTTCTTTTTCTCTTCTCTCTTTTTTCTTCCTCTTTTCTTTCTTTTCTTTCTTTCTTTTCTTTCTTCTCTTTTTTTCTTTTTTTCTTTCTTTTCTTTCTTTCTCTTTTTTCTTCTTTTCTTTTTTCTTTCTTTTTCTTTTCTTCTCTTTCTTCTTTTCTTCTCTTTTCTTCTTTCTTTCTTTCTCTTCCTTTTTTCTTTCTTCTCTTTTTCTTCTTTTCTTCTCTCTCTTCTCTTCTCTTCTTTTCTTCTTCTTCTCTTCTTTTCTTTCTTCTCTTCTTTTCCTCTTTCTTTTTCCTTTCTTTTTTCTTCTTTTCTCTTTTTTCTTTTTTCCTTTCTCTTCCTTTTTTTTTCTCTTTCTCTTTCTTTTTTCTTTTTCTTCTTTTCTTCTTTTTCTTTTCTCTTTCTTTTTCTCTTTTTCTCTTTTTCTCTTCTCTTTTCTTCTCTTTTCTTCTTTTTCTTTCTTTCTTTTCTTTTTTTTCTTTTTTCCTTCTTTCTTTTTTTTCTCCTTCTCTCTCTTCTCTTCTTCTTCTCTTCTTTTCTTTTTTCTTCTTTTTTCCTTCTTTTTTTTCTTCCTCTTTTCTTTTCTTTTTCTTTTTTCTCTTCTCTTTTTTTCTTCTTCTTCTCTTTTCTTTTTCTTCTTTCTCTTTTTCTTTTTTTCTTTTTCTTTTTTCTTCTTCTTTTCTCTTCTTCTCTCTTTCTTTCTTCTCTTCTCTTCTTTTTCTTCTTTTTCTTCTTCTCTTCTCTTTTCTTCTTTTTCTCTCTTTTTTTTTTCTTCTTTTTTCTCTTTTCTTTCTCTTTTTTCCTTTCTTTTTCTCTTTCTTTTTCTTTTTCTTTTCTTTTTTTCTCTTTTCTTTTTCTTTCTTTCTTTCTTTTCTTTCTTTCTTCTCTTCTTTTTCTTTCTTTTCTCTTTCTTTTTTTTCTCCTCTCTTCTCTCTTTCTTTTTCTTTCTCTTTTTTTCTTTTCCTTTCTTTTTCTCTTCTTCTTTTCTCTCTTTTTTTCTTTTTTTTCTTCTCTTCTTTTCTTTCTTTCTTTTTCTTCTTTTCTTCTTCTTTTTCTCTCTTTTTTCTTTTTCCCTTCTTTCTTCTTTCTCTTTTCTTTTTTTCTCTTTCTTTCTCTTTTCTCTTCTTCTTCTTTCTTCTCTTCTTTTTTTCTTTCTTTTCTTCTCTCTTTTTCTTTCTTCTCTCTTCTTCTTTTTTCTCTTTCTTCTTCTCTTCTTTTTCTTTTTTCCTTCTTCTCTTTCTTCTCTCTTCTTTTCTTCTTCTTTCTTCTTTTCTCTTTCTTTTTCTTTTCTTTCTTTTCTCTTTTTTTCTTCTTCTTTTCTTTTTCTCTTCTTCTTTTTCTCTTCTCTCTTTCTTCTTTTTCTCTTTTTTCTCTCTCTTTTCTTTTTCTTTTCTTCTTCTTTTTTTCTTTTTTCTTTCTTCTCCTCTTTTTTCTTTTTCTTTTTTCTTCTCTTTTCTTTTTTCTTTTCTCTTCTTTCTTTCTTCTTTTTCTTTTCTTTTTTTCTTTCTTTTTTTCTTTTTTCTTCTCTCTCTTTTCTTCTTCTTTTCTTCTTTTTCTTCTTTTTTTTTTTTCTTCTTTTCTACTCTCTTTTTCTTTCCTCTTTTCTTTTTTCTTCTTTTTCTTTTCTCTTCTCTTCTTTTTCTTTCTTTTCTTTCCTTCTTCTTCTTCTTTTCTTTTCTCTTTCTTCTTTCTTTTTTTTTCTTTCTTTTTTTTCTTCTTTCTTTCTTTTTTTTCTTCCTCTTTCTTCTCTTTTCTCTTTCCTTCTCTTTTTTCTTCTTTTCTTCTCTCTTCTTTTTCTCTTTCTCTTTCTTCTTTTTTTTTCTTTCTTTTCTTTTTTTTCTCTTCTTTCCTTTTTCTCTTTCTTTTTCTTTCTCTTCTTCTTCTCTTTTTTCTTTCTTCTTTTTCTTTTCTCTTTTCTTCTCTTTTCTCTTTCTCTCTTTTTCTTTCTCTTTCTTCTCTCTTTTTCTTTCTTTTTCTCTTCTTCTTTTCTTTTTTTCTTTTTTTTTTTCTTTCTTTCTTTTCTTTCTCTCTTTTTTTTTTTTCTTCTTTCTTTTCTTTCTCTCTTCTTCTCTCTTTTCTTCTCTTTTCTTTCTTCTTTTTCTCCTTCTTTTCTTTTTTCTTTTTCTCTTTTTTCTTCTCCTCTCTTCTTTCTCTTCTTTTTTTCTTTTCTTTTCTTCTCCTTCCTCTTCTTTCTTTTTCTTCTCTTTCCTCTTTTTCTTTCTTTTCTTTCTTTTTCTCCTTTCTTCTTTTCTTTTTTCTCTCTCTTCTCTTTCTCTCTTCTTTTCTTCTTTTTTCTTTTTTTCCTCTTCTTTTCTTTTCTTCTCTTTTTTTCCTTTTTCTTTTTCCTCTTCTTCTTTCTCTTTTTCTTCTCTTTTTTCTTCTTTCTCTTTTCTCTTTTTCTTCTCTTCTTTTCTTTCTTTCTTCTTCTTTCTCCTTTCTTTCTCTTCTTTTTTCTTTCTTTTCTTTTTTTCTTTCTCTCTTTTCTTTTCTTTTCTTCTTCCTTCTTTTTCTTTCTTTCTTTTTCTCTCTTTCTTTCTTTCTTTTTTTCTTTCTCTTTCTTCTTTCTTTTTCTCTTCTTCTCTTCTTTCTTCTTTTCTTTCTTCTCTCTTCTTCTCTTCTTTTTCTCTTTTTTCTTTTCTTTTTTCTCTTTCTCTCTCTTTTTTTTTTTCTTCCTTTCTTCTCTTTTCTTCTTCTTTTCTTTTCTTCTTTTTCTTTTTCTCTTTTTTTCTCTTTTCTTTCTTTCTTTCTTCTTCTTTCTTCTTTCTTCTCTTCCTTTCTCTTTCTTTTCTTTTTCTTTCTTTCTTCTTTTCTTTCTTTTTTTCTTTTTCTCTTCTTCTTTTCTTTTTTCTTTCTTCTTCTTCTCTTTTTTTCTCTTTTCTTTCTTTTTTCTCTTTTCTCTTCTCTTCTTCTTTCTTCTTCTTTTCTTCTTTTTCTTCCTTTCTTTTTTTTTTCTTCTTTTTTCTTTCTTCTCTTTTTCTTCTTTTTCCTCTTTCTTTTTTCTTTCTTCTTCTTCTTTCTTCTCTCTCCTTCTCTTTTTTTCTCTTCTTCTCTTCCTTTTCTTCTTCTCTCTTTTTCTCTCTTCTTTCTTCTTTTTTCTTTTCTTCTTCTTCTTCTTTCTTTCTTCTTTCTTCTTCTTCTTTCTTCTCTCTTTTTCTTCTTTTTCTTTTCTTCTCTTTCTTCTTTTCTTTTTCTTTCTTCTTTTCTTTTCTTTTTTCTTTTTTTCTTTTCTTCTTCTTCTTTTTTCCTCTCCTTTTTTTTTTTTTTCTTTCTCTTTTTTCTTTTCTTCTTTCTTCTCTTTTTTCTCTCTTTTCTCTCTCTTCTTCTCTTTTCTTCTTCTTCTTCTTCTTTCTTCTTCTTCTTTTCCTCTCTTTTCTCTCTTCTTTTTCTTTTTCTTCTCTTTCTCTCTTTTTTCTTTTCTTCTCTTTTCTCTTTTCTCTTTTTCTCTTCTCTCTTCTTTTCTTCTTCTCTTCTTTCTTTCTTCTCTCTTTTTTTTCTTCTTTTTTCTCTCTCTTCTTCTTTTTTTTTCTCTTTCTCTCTTTTTTCTTTTCTTCTTCTCTTTCTTCTTTCTCCTTTCTTCTTTCTTCTTTCTTTCTCTCTTTCCTTTCTTTTCTTTTTCCTCTTCTTCTTTCTTTTTCTTCTTTCTTCTTTTTCCTTTTTCTTCTTTCTTTCTTTTTCTTTTCTTCTTCTTTTTTCTTTTTTCTCTTTCTTCTTTTCTTTCTTTTTCTTCTTCTTTCTTCTTTTTTTTTCTTCTTCTTTCTTTCTTTTCTCCTTTCTTTCTTTTTCTTTTTTTTCTTTCTCTTTTCTTTTTCTTTCTTTTCTTTCTTTTTTCTTCTCTTCTTCTTTCTTCTTTTCTTCTTCTTCTCTCTTCTTTTTCTTCTTCTCTTTCTTTCTTCTTTTCTTCTTCTTCTCTTCTCTTTTTTCTCTTCTCTTTCTTTTCTTTCTTCTCTTTTTCTTTTCTCTTCTTCTTTTCTTCTTCTTCTCTCTCTCTTCTTTTTCTTTTTTCTCTTTCTTCTTTTTCTTTTCTCTCTTCTCTCTTCTTTCTTCTTTTTTCTCCTTTCTCTTTTCTTCTTTTCTCTCTTTTCTCTTCTCTTCTCTTTTCTTTCTTCTCTTCTTTCTTTTCTTCTCTTTTTCTTTCTTCTTTTCTTTTTCTTCTTTTTCTTTTCTTTTTTCTTTCTTCTTTTCTTTCTTCTTTTCTCTTTTTCTTTTTTCTTTTCTCCTCTTTTCTTCTTCTTCTTTCTCTTCTTTTTTCTTTTTTCTCTCTTTCTTTCTTCTTCTTTTTCTTCTTCTTTTTCTTCTTTTTCTTCTTCTTTTTCTTCTTCTTTTTCTTCTTCTTCTTCTTCTTCTTTTTCTTTTTCTTTTTCTCCTTTTTCTTCTTCTTTTTCTTCTTTTTCTTCTTTTTTTTTTTCTTTCCTTCTCTCTTCTTTTCTTCTCTTCTCTTCTTCTTTCTTTTTCTCCTTTTCTTTTCTCTTTTCTTCTTCTCTTCTTCTTTCTTTTTCTTTTCTTTTTTTCTCTTTTCTTTTTTCTCTTCTTCTTTCTCTTCTTTTTCTTCTTTCTTTCTTCTTTTTCTTCTTTCTTTTTTCTTCTTTTCTTTCTTTTCTTTCTTTCTCTTTTTCTCTTCTTCTTTTCTTTTCTTCTTCTTTTCTTCTCTTTCTTCTTTTCTTTTTCTTCTTTTCTCTCTTTCTTTTCTTCTTCCTTCTTCTTTCTCTTTCTTCTCTTCTTCTTCCTCTTTTCTTCTCTTCTCTTTCTTTTCTTCTTTCTCTTTCTCTCTTCTTTTCTCTTCTTCTCTCTTCTTCTTTCTTTCTTTTCTCCTTTCTTCTTTCTTTCTTTTCTTTCTTTTTTTCTTCTTCTTTTCTTCTCTTTTTCTTTTTCTTTTCTTCTCTTCTCTTTCTTTTCTCTTCTTCCTTTTCTTCTCTCTCTTTTTCTTTTTCTTCTTTTCTTCTTTCTTTTCCTTTTCTTTTTCTTTTTTCTTTCTTTTCTTTCTCTTTTCTCTTTTCTTTCTTCTTCTTCTTCTTCTTTTTCTTCTTTCTTTTCTTCTCTTCTTTTTTCTTTCTTCTTCTCTTTCTTTTCTCTTTTTTCTCTTCTTTTTCTTCTCTTTTTTCTTCTCTTCTTTTTTTTCTTCTTTCTTCTTCTTTCTTTCTCCTTCTTTTTTCTCTTCTCTCTTTCTCTTCTTTCTTTTTTTCTTCTTTTTTTTCTTCTTCTTCTCTCCTTTTCTTCTTCTTTTTCTTTCTTCTTTTTTTTTTTTTTTCTCTTTTCTTCTTCTTCTTTCTTTTTTCTCTACTCTTCTTTTCTTCTTTTTCTTCTTCTCTTCTCTTCTTCTTTTCTCTCTTTTTTTTTTCTTTTTTTTCTTCTCTTTTTTCTCTCTTTCTTTCTTCTTTTTCTCTCTTTTCTCTTTTCTTTTTCTTCTTCTTTTCTCTCTTCTCTCTTCTTTTCTTTCTTTCTTCTTTTTTCTTCTCTCTCTCTTTCTTTCTCTCTTTTCTTTCTTCTTTCTCTTCTTTTCTTCTTTCTTCTCTTCTTCTTTCTTTCTTCTTCTTTCTTTCTCTTCTCTTTTTTTTCTCTTCTTCTTCTTCTTTTCTTTTTCTTCTTCTTTTCTTCTTTTTTCTTTTTTTTCTCTTCTTTTTTCTTCTTCTCTTCTTTTTTCTTTTTCTTTCTTTTCTTCTTTTCTTTTCTCTTCTTCTCTCTTTCTTTTTCTTTTTTTCTTCTTCTCTCTTCTTCTTCTTTCTTCTCTCTTCTTCTTCTTCTTCTTCTTTCTTTCTTTTCTTTCTTCTTTCTTTTTTTCCTTCTTCTTTTTCTCTTTTCTTCTCTTTTTCTTCTTCTTTTTCTTCTCTTCTTCTTTTCTTTTTCTCTTTCTCTTTCTTTTCTTTCTCTTTCTTTCTTTCTCTTTTTCTTCCTTTCTTTTCTCTCTCTTTTCTTCTCTTCTTTTTTCTTTCTTTTTCTTCTTCTTTCTTCTTTCTTCTTTCTTCTTTCTTCTTTCTTCTTTCTTCTTTCTTCTTTCTTCTTTCTTCTTTCTTCTTTCTTCTTTCTTCTTTCTTCTTTCTTCTTTCTTCTTTCTTCTTTCTTCTTTCTTCTTTCTTCTTTCTTCTTTTTTTCCCTTTCTTCTTTTTCTCTCTCTCCTTTCTTCTTCTTTTCTCTTCTCTTCTTCTTTTTTCTCTCTTCTTTTTTTTTTTCTTCTTCTTCTTTTCTCTTTTCTTCTTTCTTTCTTTTTCTTTCTTTTCTTTTCTTTCTTTTCTTTTCTTTTTTCTTCTTCTTCTTTTCTTTTCTTCTTCTTCTTCTCTTCTTCTTCTTTTCTTTTTTTTTCTTCTTTTTTTTTTCTCTTTTCTTTTTTTTTTTTTCTTTTTTCTTTTCTCTTCTTCTTCTCTCTCTCTTTTCTTTCTTCTTCTCTCTTTTTTCTTCTTCTTTTTCTTCTTTCTTTTTTCTTCTTTCTCCTTCTTCTCTTTTTCTTTTTTTCTTTTCTTCTCTTTTCTTTTCTTTTTCTCCTTCTTTCCTCTTTTTCTTCTTTCTTTTTCTCTTCTTTCTTCTTCTCTTTTCTCTTTTCTTCTTCTTCTCTTTTTCTTCTTCTCTCTTCTTCCTTTCTTTCTTTCTTTTCTTCTTTTTCTTTCTTTTTTTTTCTCTCTTTTTTTCTTTCTCTTCTTCTTCTTTTTTTTTCTCTTCTTCTTTTCTTTTTCTCCTCTCTCTTCTTTCTCTCTTTCTCTTCTTTTTCTCTTTCTTTCTTTTCTTCTTCTTTCCTTTTCTTCTTTTTTCTTTCTTTTTCTTTCTTCTTTCTTCTCTTTTCCTCTTTCTTCTTTCTTCTCTTCTTTCTTTTTTCTTTCTCTTTTCTTCTTTTTTCTTCTTTCTTCTTCTTCTTTCTTTTCTTTTTCTCTTCTTCTCTTCTTTTTCTTCTTTCTCTTCTTTTTCTTTCTTTCTTCTTTCTTTTCTCTTCTTTTTCTCTTCTCTTTCTTTTTTTTCTCTTCTTTCTTTTTCTTCTTTTTCTTCTCCTTTTCTTCTTTCTTCTTTTTCTTCTTCTCCTTCTCTTCTTTTTTTTCTTCTTTCTCTTTCTTCTTTTCTTCTCTTCTTTTCTCTTCTCTTTCTTCTTTTTTTCTTCTTCTTTTCTTCTCTTTCTTCTTTTTTTTTTTCTTCTTTTTTCTTTTTTTCTTTTCTTTTCTCTTTCTTTCTCTTTCTCCCTTTTTCTTTTTTCTTTCTTCTTTCTTCTTTTTTTTCTCTTCTTTTCTTCTTTCTTCTTTTTTTTTCTTTCTTTCTTCTTCTTCTCCTTCTTTTCTTTCTTTTCTCTCTTTCTTCTCTTTTTCTTTTTTTTCTTCTTTTCTTCTTTTCTTTTTCTTTTCTTTCTTTCTCTTTTCTCTTTTTCTCTCTTTCTTCTTTTTCTTCTTTCTTTCTTCTTTCTTTTCTTCTTCTTCTTTCTTCTTCTTTTCTTCTTTTCTTTTCTTTCTTTTTTCTTCTTTTTTCTTTCCTTCTTCTTCTTTTCTTCTTTTTCTTTTCTTTTCTTCTTTCTTTTCTTCTTCTCTTCTCTCTTTTTTTCTCTTCTCTTTCTTCTTCCTTTTCTTTTTTCTTTTTTCTTCTTTTCTTCTTTCTTCTTCTTTTCTTCTTTTCTTTTTTTTTTTTCTCTCTTTCTTTCTCTCTTTCTTCTTTCTTTTTTTTCCTTCTTCTTTTCTTCTTTTCTTTTCTTCTCTTCTTTTCTCTTCTTTCTTTTTCTTCTCCTTTTCTCTTTTCTTCTTTTTCTTTCTTCTTTTCTTTTTCTTTTCTTCTTTTCTTCTTCTTCTCTCTTTTTTCTCTTTCTTCTTTTTTCTTCTTTTCTTCTCTTTCTTCTTCTTTTTCTTTTTTCTCTCTTCTTCTCTCTCTTTTCTTCTTTTTCTTCTTCTTCTTCTTTTTTTCTCTTCTTTTTTCTTTCTCTCTTTTCTTCTTTCTCTTTCTTTCTTTTTTTCTTTCTTCTTTTTCTTCTTTTCTTCTTTCTTTTTCCTTTTTCTTCTTCTTCTTTCTTTTTCTTCTTTCTTTCTTCTTTTCTTCTTCTTCTTTTCTCTTTCTTCTTCTTCCTTCTTCTTTCTCTTTCTTTCTTTCTCTTTTTCTTTCTCTTTCTCTTTCTTTCTCTTTTTTCTTTTTTTCTTCTTCTTTTCTTCTTTTCTTTTTCCTCTTTTCTTTCTTCTCTCTTCTTCTTCTTTCTTCTTTCTTTTCTTTCTCTTCTTCTTTCTTCTTCTTCTTCTTCTTCTCTTCTTTTCTCTTTTTCTCTTCTTTTCTCTTCTTCTTTTCTCTCTTTCTTTCTTTCTTTTTTTCCTTTTCTTCTTCTTTTCTTCTTTCTCTTTTCTTTTTCTTCTCTTCTTTCTCCTTCTTTCCTTCTCTTCTCTTCTTTTTTTCTCTTCTTCTTTCTTTTCTTTCTCTTTTCTTTTTTTCTTCTTCTTTTCTTTCTCTTTTTTTCTTCTTCTTTCTTCTTCTTTCTCTCTTTTCCTTCTCTCTTCTTTTTCTTCTTTCTTTTTTTTTTCTTTCTTTCTTTTCTTTTCCTCTCTTTCTTCTTTTTCTTCTCTCTTTCTTTCTTTTACTTCTCTCTTCTTCTTTTTTTCTCTTCTTCTTTTTCTCTTTTTCTCTTCTTTCTTCTTCTTTTCTTCTTTCTTCTCTTCTTTCTTTCTTTTCTTCTTTTTTCTCTTTTTTCTTCTTCTTCTCTTTCTTTCTCTTCTTTTTCTTCTTTCTTCTCTCTTTTTTCTTCTTCTTCTTCTTTTCTCTTTCTTCTCTTTCTTTTTTTCTCTCTTTTTCTTTTCTTTTTCTTTTTCTTCTTCTTCTTCTTTTCTTTCTCCTTTTTCTCTTTTCTTTCTTTTTTCTTTCTTTCTTCTTTCTTCTTCTTTTTTCCTTCTTCTTCTTTCTTTTCTTCTCTTCTTTTCTCTTTCTCTTTTCTTTTCTTTCTTTCTTTTCTTTTCTTCTTCCTTTTTTTCTTCTCTTTCTTCTTCTTCTTTTTCTTTCTTCTTTTCTTTCTCTTCTCTTTCTTCTTTTCTTTCTTTCTTCTTTCTTTTCTTCTTCTTTTCTTCTTCTCTTCTTCTCTTTCCTTCTTTTTCTCTCTTTTCTTCTTCTTTCTTCTTCTTTCTTTTTCTTTCTTTTCTCTTCTTTTTTCTTCTCTTTTTTCTTTTTTCTTTTTCTCTTCTTCTTCTTTTCTTTTCCTTCTTCCTTCTTCTTCTTCTTTTTTCTTTCCTTTCTTCTTTCCTCTTTCTTTTTTCTTTTCTCTTTCTTTTCTCTTTCCTTCTTCTTTTCTTTCCTTTTTCTCTTCTTCTTTCTTTTCTTTTCTTCTCTTCTTCTTCTCTTTCTTCTTTCTCTTCTCTCCTTCTTCTTCTTTCTCTTTTCTTTTTTTCTTTTCTTTCCTTTTCTTCTTCTTTTCTCTTTCTTTCTTTTTCTTTCTTTTTTCTTTTCTTCTTTCTTCTTTCTTCTTCTTTCTCTTCTTCTTTTTCTTTTCTTCTTTCTTTTCTTCTTCTTTTTCTTCTCTTTCTTTCTTTCTTCTTTCTTCTTTTCTTTCTTTTCTCTTCTTCTCTCTTTCTTTTTCCTTTTTCTTTTTCTTTTTCTTCTTTTTTCTTTCTTCTTCTTTCTCTTCCTCTTCTTTCTCTTTTTCTTTTTCTTCTTCTTCTTCTCTTTCTTCTTTTCTTTCTTTTTCTTTTTCTTTCTTCTTTCTCTTCTTTCTTTTTTCTTCTTTCTCTCTTCTCTCTCTCTTTCTTCTTTCTTTCTTTTTTTTCTTCTTCTTTTTTTCTTTTTCTTTTTTTTCTTCTTTTGTTTCTTCTTTTATTTCTTTTTTTTCTTTTTTTTCTTCTTTTTCTTCTTTTTCTTCTTTTTCTTTTATTTTTCCTTTCTTTCTTTTTTCTTTCCTTTCTTTCTTTTCTTCTTCTTTCTTTTCTCTTCTTTTTCTCTTTTTCTTCTTTTTCTTCTTCTTTTCTTCTCTCTTCTTTCTTCTTTTCTTCTTTCCTCTTCTTCTTCTCCTTTTTCTCTTCTTTTCTTTTTCTTTCTTTCTTTCTTCTTCTTTTTTCTTTTCTCTCTTTCTTCTCTTCTTCTTTTCTTCTTCTTATTTTCTTCTTCTTCTTCTTTCTCTTTTCTTCTTTTCTTTTCTTTCTTCTTTCTTCTTCTTTCTTCTTCTTCTTTTTCTTCTTCTTCTTCTTTTTTCTTCCTTCTTTCTCTTTCTTCTTCTTCTTTCCTTTCTTTCTTCTTTTTCTTCTTTCTCTCTCTTCTTCTTCTTCTTTCTTCTCTTTCTTTCTCTTCTTTCTTCTTCTTCTTTTCTTTCTCCTCTCTTCCTTCTTCTTCTCTTTCTTCTTCTTTTTTTCTTTTCTTTCTTCCTCTTTTTCTCTTCTTCTTCTTTTTTTCTTTCTTCTTTTTCTTTTTTCTTTCTTCTTCTCTCTTTTCTCTCTCTTTCCCTCTTTTTTTCTTCTTTCTTCTTCTTTCTTTTTTCTTCTTCTTTCTTTCTTCTTCTTCCTTTTTTTCTTTTTCTTTTTTCTTCTTTTCTTTTTTCTTCTTTTTTCTCTTTTCTCCTTTTCTCTTCTTTCTTTTCTCTTCTCTCTTCTTTCTCTTCTTTCTTTTCTTCTTCTTTTTTTCTTCTTTCTTTCCTTTTCCTTTTTCTTCCTCTTCTCTTTTTTTCTTTTTTCTTCTTCTTCTCTTCTTCTTTTTTCCTTCTTTCTTTTTCTTCTCTTTTTCTCTTCTTCTTTTTTCTCTTTCTTTTTTTTCTCTTTTCTTTCTTCTTTCTTTCTTCTTCTTTTTTCTTCTTCTCTTTTCTTCTTCTCTTTCTCTCTTTCTTCTTTTTCTTTCTTCTCTCTTCTTTTCTTCTTTTTCTTCTTCTCTTTCTTTTCTTTCTTTTTCTTCCTTCTTCTCTTTTCTTCTCTTCTTCTCTTCTCTCTTCTTCTTTCTTTCTTTTTCTTTTCTCTTCTTCTCTTCTTCTCTTCTTCTCTTCTCTTTCTTCTTCTTCTTTTCTTCTTTTTTTTCCTACTTTTCTCTCTTCTTCTCTTCTTCTCTTCTTTCTTTCTTCTCTTCTTCTTCTTTTTCTTTTTTTCTCTCTTCTTTTTCTTTTTTTCTTTTTCTTCTTCTCTTCTCTTTCTTTTCTCTTTTTCTTTTTCTTTCTTTCTTTCTTTTTTCTCTTCTTCTCTTTCTTTCTTTTTCTCTTCTCTTCTTCTTTCTTCTTCTTTTCTTCTTCTCTTTTTTTCTCTCTCTTTCTTTCTCTTTTCTTTCTTCTTCTCTCTTTCTTCTTCTCTTCTTTCTTCTTTTTTTCTTTTCTCTTTTTCTCTTCTTTCTTTTCTCCTCCTTTTCTTCTTTCTTTCTCTTCTTTCTTTCTTCTTCCTCTTCTTCTTTCTCTTCTTCTTTTTCTCTTCTCTTTCTTCTTTTCTTCTTTCTTCTCTTCTTTCTTTCTTCTTCTTTTTCTTCTCTTTCTTTTTTCTTCTTTTTTTTCTTCCTTTCTCTTTCTTTTCTTTCCTCTTTTTTTCTCTCTTCCTTTCTTCTTCTCTTTTCTTCTTTTTCTCTTTCTTTCTCTTTTCTTCTTTTTTTTCTTCTCTTTCTTCTTCTTCTCTTCTTTTTCTCTTTTCTCTCCTCTTCTTTCTTTTCCTTCTTTCTCTCTTCTTCTCTTTCTTCTTCTTTCTTTCTTTTCTTTCTTCTTCTTCTTTTTCTTCTTCTTCTTTCTTTTCTTTTCTTTCTCTTCTTCTTTTTCTCTTCTTTTTTTTTCCTTTCTTTCTCTTTTCTTCTTTTTTTTCTCTTTTCTCTCTTTCTTTCTTTTCTTTTTTTTCTCTCTTTCTTTTTTCTTCTTCTCTTTCTTTCTTCTTTCTCTTTCTTTCTTTTTCTCTTTCCTTCTCTTTCTTCTTTTTTTTTTCTTCTCTTCTTTTCTTTTCTTCTTCTTCTTCTCTTCTTCTCTTTTTCTCCTCTTCTTTTCTTTCTTCTTCTCTTCTCTTTCTTCTTTTTTCTTCTTTCTTTTCTTTTCTTTCTCTTCTTTTCTTCTTTTCTTTTTTTCTTCTTTCTTTTTTTTCTTTCTTTTCTTCTCTCTCTTCTTCTTTTTCTTTCTTTTTTTCTTTTTTCCTTTTTCTTCTTCTCTTTTTTTTTCTTTTTCTTTCTTCTTCTCTCTTCTTCTCTTCTTTTCTTTCTTTCTTTCTTTTTCTTCTTTTTCTTTTTCTTCTTTCTTCTCTTCTTCTCTTCTTTTCTCTCTTTTCTTTTTTTTCTCTTTCTTCTTCTTCTTTCTTTTTCTTTCTTTCTTCTTTTCTTCTTTTTCTTTCTCCTTTCTTCTTCTTCTCTCTTTTTTCTTCTTCTCTTTTTCTTCTTCTTTCCTCTTCTTCTTTCTTTCTCTTCCTTCTTCTTTTTTCTCTTCTTCCTTCTTTTTCTCTTTCTTTTCTTCTTTTTTTCTTTTTTTTCTTCTTTCTTCTTCCTTTTTCTCTTCTTTCCTCTCTTCTTTTCTCTTCTTTTCTCTTCTTTTCTTCTCTTCTTTTTCTTCTCTTTCTCTCTTTTTTCTTTTTTTCTTCTTTTTTTTTTTTTCTTTTTCTTCTTTTTCTCTCTTTTTCTCTTTTTTTTCTCTCTCTACTTTTCTCTCCTTCTTCTTTCCTCTTCTTCTTTTCTTTCTCTTTCTTCTTTCTTTCTTCTTTTCTTCTTCTTCTTTTCTTTTCTCTTTCTCTTTTTCTCTTCTTCTTCTTTTTTTCTTTTCTTTCTTTTCTTTTTTTTTTCTTCTTCTTCTTTCCCTCTCCTTCTTTCTTCTCTCTTTTCCTTTTCTCTTTTTTCTTTTCTTTCTTCTCTTTTCTTCTTCTCTCTTCTCTTCTTTTTTTTCTTTCTCTTTTCTTTTCTCTTCTTCTTCTTTTCTCTTTTTTTCTTTCTCTCTTTCTCTTCTTTTCTTTTTTCTCTCTCTTTTCTTTTTTCTTCTCTTCTTTTCTTTTTTTCTTTTTTCTTTCTTTCTTCTTCTTTTTCTTTCTTTTCTTTTCTTCTTTTCTTTTTCTCTCTTCTTTCTTTCTTCTTTCTTTTTTTTCTTTTTTTCTTCTTTTCTTTTTCTTTCTTCTCTTTCTCTTTTTCTTCTTTTTCTTTTCTTCTTTTCTCTTCTTCTTTTTCCTTCTCTCTCTTTCTTTCTTCTCTCTCTTCCTCTTTTTTTTTTTCTTTTTCTTTCTTCTTTTTTTTCTTTCCTCTTCTTTCTTCTTCTCTTCTTTTTCTTCTCTTTTTCCTTTTTCTTCTTCTTTCTTTTTCTTTTTTTCTTTTCTCTTTTCTTCTTCTTCTTTTTTCTTCTCTTTCTCTTTTTCTTTCTTTTCTTTTTTCTTCTTCTCTTCTCTCTTTCTTCTTTTTTTCTTTCTTCTTCTTTTCTTTTTTCTTTTTCTTTTCTCTTCTCTTTTTTCTTTTTCTCTTCTTTTTTTCTCTCTTCTTTTTTTTTCTCTCTTTCCTTCTTTTTCTTTCTTCTTCTTCTTTTCTTCTTTTTTCTCTTTTTTCTCTCTTTCTTCTCTTCTTTTCTCTTCTTCTTTTTCTTCTTTTCTTCTTCTTTCTTCTTTTCTTTCTCTTCTTTTTTCTTCTTCTTTTTTCTCTTCTTCTTCTTCTTTCTTCTTTCTTCTCTTCTCTTCTTTTCTCTCCTTTTCTTTTCTCTTCTTTTTTCTTTCTCTCTTCCTTTTCCTCTTTTCTTTTCTCTTCTTCTTTCTTTCTTTTTTTTTTCTTCTCTTCTTTTCTTTCTTCTTTCTTTTCTTCTTTTTTTCTTCTCTTCTCTCTCTCTTTCTTCTTTCTTCTTTTCTTTTTTCTTCTTCTTCTTTCTTTTTTTCTTCCTCTTTCTTCTTCTTTTCTCTTTCTTTTTTCTTCTTTCTTCTTTTTTTCTCTTTTTCTTCTCTTCTTTCTTTCTTTCTTTCTCTTTTCTTTCTCTCTTTTCTTTTTCTTTTTCTTTTTCTTCCTTCTTTTCTTTATCTTTTCTTCTTTTTTCTTCTTCTTTCTTTTCTCTCTTCTTCTTCTCTTTTTTCCTTCTTCTTTCTTTTTCTTTCTTTTCTTTTCTTCTTCTTTTTTCTTCTTCTTCTCCTTCTTTTTTTCTTTTTTTTTTCTTTTCTTCTCTTTTTTCTTTTCTTTCTCTTTTCTTTCTTTTTCTCTTCTCTTCTTCTTTTCTTTCTTTTTTCTTTTCTTCTCTTCTTCTCTTCTTTTTCTCTTCTTCTTCTTTTTCTTTCTCTTTTTCTCTTCTTTCTCTCTTTTCTCTTCTTCTTTTCTTCTCTTTTTTTTCTTCTTTTCTCTTTTTTCTTCTCTCCTTCTTTCTTCTTTTCTTCTCTTTTTCTTTTCTTTTCTTCTTTCTTTTCTTTTCTCTTCTCTCTCTTTTTCTTCTTTCTCTTTCTTTTCTTCTTCCTTTTCTTCTTCCTTTTCTTCTTCTTTTTCTTCTTTCTCTCTTTTCTTTCTTTCTCTTTCTCTTCTCTTTCTTCTTCTTTTTTTTCTTCTTTTCTTCTTTCTTCTTTTTCTCTTTTTCTCTTCTTTTTTCTTCTCTTTCTTCTTTTTCCTCTCTTCTTTTTTTTCTCTTCCTTTCTTCTCTTTCTTTTCTCTTTTTCTTCTTTCCTTTTCTCTCTTTTCTTCTTTTCTTTTCTTCTCTTCTCTTTTCTCTCTCTTTTTTTCTTTTTTTTCTCTCTTCTCTTCTTTCTTTTTTCTTCCTCTTCTTTTTCTTTCTTCCTTCTTCTTCTCTTTCTTTTTCTTTTTCTCTTCTCTCTTTTTTTCTTTCTTCTTCTTTCTTTTTCTTTTTTCTCTTCTTCTCTCTTTCTTTTCTTTTCTTCTTCTCTTTTTTTTTTCTTTTCTTCTTCTTTTTCTTTTTTCCTTTTTTTTTTTTCTTTCTTCTTTTCTCTCCTTTCTTTCTCTTTTCTCTTTCTCTTCTCTTTTTCTCCTTTTTCTTCTTTTTCTCCTTTTTCTTCTTTTTTCTTTTTTCTTTTCTTTTTTCTTTTTTTCTTCTCTTCTCTTTTCTCTTTTCTTTCTTCTTCTTTTCTTTTTCTTCTTCTTTTTCTTTTCTTTTTTTTCTTCTTCCTTTCTTTTTCTTTTTCTTTTTCTTTTTCTTTTTCTTTTTCTTTCTCTTTTTTTTCTTCTCTTTTTTCTTTCTTCTCTCTTCTTTTCTTTTCTCTTTTTCTTTCTTCTTTTTCTTTTCTTTCTTTCTCTTTCTTTTTCTTTCTTTTTCTCTCTTCTTTTCTTTCTTCTCTCTTTTTTTCTTCTTTTCTTCTCTTCTTTTTCTTTTTCTCTTTCTTTCTTCTTTTCTTTTTTCTTTTCTCTCTTCTTTTTTTTTCTCTTTTCTTTTCTTTTTTCTCTTTTCTTTTTTTCTTTTTTCTCTCCTTTTTTTCTTCTCTTTTTTTCTTTCTTTCTTTCTTCTCTTCTTCTTTTTTCTTTCTTTTCTTTTTCCTCTTTTTCTTTTTCTTCTTTTTCTTTTTTTTCTTTTCTTTCTTCTTCTTTTTCTTTCTCTTCTTCTTTTTCTTTTCTCTTTCTTTTTCTTCTCTTCTCTTTTTTCTTCTTTTTTTCTCTCTTTTTTTTCTTTCTCTTCTTTTCTTTCTCTCTTCTTCTTTTTCTTTCTTTTTCTCTTTCTCTTTTTTTTCTCTTTCTTTTCTTTCTTTTCTTCTTCTTCTTTTCTTCTTCTTTCTCTCTCTTTTTTTTCTTTTTCTTTTTTTCTTTTTCTTTTTTTCTTCCTTTCTCCTTTCTCTCTTTTTCTTCTCTTCTTCTTTTTTTCTCTTTTTCTTTCTTCTTTTTCCTTCTTTTCTTTTTTCTTTCTCTTTTTTCTCTTCTTTCTTTTCTCTCTTTTTCTCCTTTTTTTCTTTTCTTTTTCTTTTTTTTTCTTCTTCTTCTCTTCTTTTCTTTTTCTTCTTTTTTCTTTTTCTTCTTTTTCTTTTCTTTTTTTCTTTTTCTTTTTCTTCTCTTTCTTTTTTCTCTCTCTTCCTTCTTCCTTCTTCTTCTTTTCTCTTTTCTTCTTTCTTTTCTTTTTTTTCTTTTTTTTCTTTCTTTTTCCTTTCTTTTCTTTCCTTTTTTCTTCTTCTTTCTCTTCTTCTTTTTTCTTTTTTCTTTCTTTTTTCTTCTTCTTCTCTTTCTTTCTTTCTTTTCTTTTTCTTTTTTCTTTTCTTTTTTCTTTCTTCTCTTCTTTTTTTCTCTTTCTCTTCTTTCTCTCTTTCTTTTCTTTTTCTCTTCTTTCTCTTTTCTTTTTTCTTCTTTTCTTTCTTCTCTTTTTTCTTTTTTCTTCCTCTTTCTTCTTTTTTTTTTTTCCTTCTTCTTTTTCTTTTCTTCTTTTCTTTTCTTCTTTCTTTCTTCTTCTTTTCTTCTTCTTTTCTCTCTTTCTTTTCTTCTTTTTCTTTCTCTTTTCTTTCTTTCTTCTTTCCTCTTTTCTTTTTCTTTTTTCTTTTTCTTCTTTTCTTTTTTCTTTTTTCTTCTCTTCTTCTCTTTTTTTTCTTTCCTTTCTCTCTTTTCTCTTCTTTTCTTTCTCTTTTTTTCCTTTTCTTTTTCTTTTTTTTCTTTTCTTTTTCTTTTCTTTTTTTCTTCCTCTTTCTTCTTTTCTTTCTTTTCTTTCTTTCTTCTTCTCTTTTTTTTTTTTTCTTTCTTTTTCTCTTTCTTTTCTCTTCTTTTCTTCTTTTTCCTCTTTCTTTCTTTTTTCTCTTTTTTTTCTTTTTCTCTTTCCTTTTTTTCTCTTCTTTTTTCTTTCTCTTCTTTTTCCTTTCTTTCTTCTTCTTTCTTCTCTTTCTTTCTTCTCTTTCTCTTCTTTTTTTCTCTTTTTTCTTCTTTTTCTTTCTTTTTTTCTCTTTCTTTTCTCTTTTCTTCTCTTTCTTTTTCCTCTCTTTTTTCTTCTTTTCTTTTTCTTTTCTTTTCTTTTCTCTTCTTTTTCTTTTCTTCTTCTTCTTCTTCTCTTTTTTCCTTCTTTTCTTTTCTTCTTTCTTCTTTTCTCTTCTTCTTTCTTCTTTTTTTTTCTTTCTCCTTTTTCTTCTTTTTTTCTTTCTTCTCTTCTTCTTTTTTTTTCTCTTTTTTCTTTTTTCTTCTTTCTTTTTCTCTTTCTTTTTCTTCTTCTTTTCTTCTTTCTTTTTCTTCTTTCTTTTCTTCTTCTTTCTTCTTCTTTCTTCTTCTCTTCTTTTTTTTTTTCTTTTCTCTTTCTTCTTCTTCTCTTTTTTTCTCTCTTTTTTCTCCTTTTTTCTCTTTTTTCTTCTTTTCTTTTCTTTTCTTTTTTTTCTTCTTTTCTTTCTTTCTTTCTCTTTTTCTTTCTCTTTCTTTCTTCTTTTTTCTTTTTTTTTCTTTTTTCTTCTTCTTCTCTTTTTTTCTTCTTTTCTTTTCTTTTTCTTTTCTTTCTTTTTTCTTTCTTTTCTTCTTCTTCTTTTTTTTCTTCTCTTCTTCTTTTCTTCTTTCTTTTCTTTTTCTCTTCTTTCTTTTTCTCTTCTTTCTCTTTTTTCTTTTTCTTTTTTTCTTCTTTCCTTCTTTTTTCTTTTTCTTCTTCCTTCTTCTTTTTTCTTTTTCTTCTCTTCTTTTTTCTCTTTCTTCCTTTTCTTTTCTTCTTCTTCTTTCTTTTTTCTTCTTTTTCTTCTTTTTTTTTCTTCTTTCTTCTTTTTCTCTCTTTTTCTTCTTTCTTTTCTCTTTCTTTCTTTTCTCTTTTTCTTTTTTCTTCCTTTTTTCTTCTCTTTCTTCTCTTTTCTCTTTCTCTTTTCTTCTCTTTTCTCTTTTTTCTTTCTTTTCTTTCTTTTCTCTTTCTTTCTCTCTTCTTTCTCTCTTTTTCTTCCTCTTTCTTCTTTTTTTCTTTTTTTTTCTTTTCCTTTCTTTTCCTTCTCTTTCTTTCTCTTCTCTTTCCTTTTTTCTTTTCTTTCTTCTTTCTCTTCTTTCTTTTTTCTTTTCTTCTTTTTCTCTTCTTCTTCTCTCTTTCTCTTCTTTTTTCTTTTCTCTTTCTTCTCTTCTTTCTTTTTTTTTCTTTCTCTTTCTCTTTTCTTTTCTTTTTTTTTTCTCTCTTTCTTTCTCTTCTTTTCTCTCTTTTCTTTTTCTTTTTCTCTTCTCTTTTTTCTTCTTTCTTTTTTCTCCTCTTTTTCTCTTTCTTTTTTTTTCCTTCTTTTCTTCTTCTTCTTCTTTTTTTCTTCTTTTCTCTTTCTTTTTCTTTCTTCTTCTTCTTTTTCTTCTTTTTTCTCTCTTTTTCTTTTTTCTTCTTCTTTTTCTTTTCCTTTTTTTTCTCTTTCTTTCTACTTCTTTTTCTTTTTTCTCTTTTCTTCTTTTTTTCTTCTTTCCTCTTTTTTCTTCTCTTTTCTCTTCTTCTCTCTTCTTTTTCTTCTCTTCTCTTTTTTTTTTCTTTTCTTTTTCTTTTTCCTTTCTTTTTTTCTTTTTTCTTTCTTTCTCTTTTTCTTTTCTCTTTTTTCTTCTTTTCTTCTTTTTCTTTCTTTCTCTTCTTTTTTCTTTTTCTCCTCTTTTTTTTTTCTCTCTTCTTCTTTTCTTCCTTTTTCTTTCTTCTTTCTTTTCTTTTTCTTCTTTTTCTTCTTTCTCTTTTCTCTCTCTTCTTTCTTTTCTTTTTCCTTCTCTTTTTTCTTCTCTTTCCTCTTTCTTCTTTTTTCTTTTTTCTTCTTTTCTTTCTCTTTCTTCTTTTCTTTCTTCTTTTCTCTTTTTTCTTCTTTCCTCTCTTTTTCTTTCTCTCTTTTTTCTTCTTCTTCTTTTTTCTCTTTTCTCTTTTTTCCTTCTTTTTCTCTTTCTCTTTTTTTTCTCTTTTTTTTCTTCTTTTCTTCTTTCTCTTTCTTCTTTTTTTCTTCTCTCTTTTTCTCTTCTCTTCTTTCTTTTCTTTCCTTTCTTCTTCTCTCTCTTTTTCTTCTTCTTCTTCTCTTTTTCTCTTCTTTCTTTCTCTTCTTTTTTCTCTTCTTTTTTTCTTTCTTTTCTTTTTTCTCTTTCTCTTTTCTTTTTTTTCTTTCTTCTTTTTCTTCTTCTTCTTCTTTTTTTCTCTTTTTTTTTCTTTTTTTCTTTCTTTTTTCTTTTCTTTTTTCTTTTTCTCTTTTTCTTCTTTTTCTCTTTTCCTTTTCTTCTCTTCTTTTCTTCTCTCTCTTCTTCTTCTTTCTTCTCTCTTTTCTTCTTTTTCTCTTTTTTTTTCTTCTTCTCTCTTTTCTTTTTCTTTCTCTTTTCTTTCTTTCTTTCTTTTTCTCTTTTTTTTCTCTTTCTTTCTTCTTTTCTTCTTTTTTCTCTTTCTTCTCCTTTCTTCTTTCCTTCTCTTTCTTTTTCTTTCTTTTCTTTTCCTTTTTCTTCTTTCTCTTCTTCTTCTTCTTTTTTTTTTTCTCTTCTTCTTTTCTTTTTTTCTTTTTATTCCTTCTTTTTTTCTTTCTTTCTTTTTTTCTTCTCTTCTCTTTTTTCTTCTTTTCTCTCCTCTTCTTTCTTTCTTCTTTTCTTTTTTCTTTCTTTCTTTCTCTTTCTCTTTTTCTTCTTTTCTTTCCTCTTTTTTTCTCTTCTTTTCTTCTTCTTTTTCTTTCTTCTCTTTCTTTCTTCTCTTTTTTTTCTCCTCTTTCTTTCTTCTTCTCTTTCTCTTCTTTTTTCTCTTCTCTTTTTCTTCTCTTTTTTTTTTCTCTTCTCTCTTTCTTTCTCTTTTTTTTTTTTCTTCTTCTTTCTTTTCTTTCTTTCTTTCTTCTTCTTCTTCTTTTTTTCTTCCTCTTCTTTTCTCTTTTTTCTTCTTCACTTTCTCTTCTTCTTTCTCTTTTCCTTTCTTCTCCTTTCTCTTCTTCTTCTTTTTCTTCTTTTCTTTCTTTTTTTCTCTTTCTTTTCTCTCCTTTTCTTTTTTCTTTCTTCTTTTTTCTTTTTTTCTCTTTTCTCTCTTTCTTCTTCTCTTTTTTTTCTTCTTCTCTTTCTTCTTTCTTTCTTCTTTCTCTTTCCTTCTTCTTCTCTTTTCTCTCCTTTCTTTTCTTTTCTTTCTCTTTCTCCTTCTTTCTTTCTTCTTTTCTCTTCTTTTTTCTTTTCCTTCTTTCTTTTTTTCTTCTCTTTCTTTTCTTTTTCTTCTTTTTCTTTTTTTTCTTTTCTCTTCTTCTCTCTTTTCTTTTTTTCTCTTCTTCCTCTCTTTTTCTTTTCCTTTTCTCTCTTTTCTTTCTTTTTCTCTTCTTTTTTTTCTTCTTTTCTTCTTTTTTTTCTTTCCTCTTTTTTTTCTTTCTTTCTCTCTTCTTTTTTTTTCTCTCTCTTCTTTTTTTTTTCTTTTTTTTTTTCTTCTTCTTCCTTTTCTTTTTTCTTTTCTCTTCTCTTTCTTTCTTTTTCTCTCTCTCTTCTTTTTCTTTCTTTTTCTCTCTCTTTTTTTTTCTTCTTTTTTCTCTTCTTTTCTTCTTCTTTTTTCTTTTTTTTTCTTCTTTTCTTTTTCTCCCTCCTCTTTTCTTTCTCTTTCTTTCTTTCTTTTCTTTCTTCTTTTCTTTTCTTTCTCTTCTCTTTCTTCTTTTTTTCTCTTTTTCTTTTTCTTTTCTTTTCTTTCTTTTTCTTCTCTTTTTCTTTTTTTCTCTTTCTTTTTCTTTTCTTTTTCTTTTCTCTTTTCTTTTCTTTTTCTTCTTTTTCTCTTCTTTTTTCTCTCTCTTCTCTTCTTTCTTCTTCTTTTCTTTCTTCTTTCTTCTTCTTTTCTTCTTTCTCTTCTTTTTCTCTTTTTTCTTTTCTCTCTTCTTCTTTTTTTTCTCTTTCTTTTCTTCTCCTTCTTTCTTTTTTTCTCTTTTTTCCTTCTTCTTTTTTTTCTCCTCTTCTTTTTTCTCTCTTCTCTTTTTTTTTTCTTTTCTTCTTTCTTTTCTTTTTTTCTTTTTTTTCTCTCTTTTCTTCCTTTTCTTTTTTTTCTCTTTTCTTTTTCTTCTTTTTCTCTCTCTTTTTCTTCTTCTTTTCTTCTCTTTCTTTCTTCTTCCTCTTTTTTTTTCTTTCTTCTTTTTCTTTTTCTTTTCTCTCTTTTCTTTTCTTCTTCTTCTCTTCTTTTTCTCTTCTCTTTTCTTCTTCTTTTCTCTTTTCTTTTTTTCTTTCTTCCTTCTTTTTCTTTTTTTCTTCTCTTTCTTCTTCTTTCTTCTCTTCTTTCTTCTCTTTTCTTTTTTCTTTTCTTCTTCTTTTTCTTTTCTTCCTTCTTCTCTCTCTCTCTTTTCTTCTCTTTCTTTTTCTCTCTTCTTCTTTTTTTTCTTCTTTCTTTTTCTCTTTTTTTCTTTTCTCTCTTCTCTTCTTCTTTTTTCTTTCTTTTTTCTTTCTCTTCTTTCTTTTCTCTCTTTTCTCTTCTTCCTTTCTCTTTTTTTCTTTCTTCTTTTTTCTCTTTTTCTTTCTTTCTTTTCTTTTTTTTCTTTTCTTTCTTCTTTTTTTTTCTTTCTTTCTTTCTCTCTTTTTCTCTTTCTTCTTCTTTTCTTTCTTTTTTTCTTCTCTCTTCTTTTTCTTCTTCTCTTTTCTCTCTCTTCTTTTTTTCTTCTTCTCTTTTTTCTCTCTCTTCTTCTTCTTTTCTCTTTTTCCTTTTTTCTCTCTTTCTTTTTTCTTTCTTTTTCTCTTCTCTTTTCTTTCTTTTTTTTTCTCTTTCTCTTCTTCTTTTTTCTTCTTTTTCTCTCTTTCTTTCTCTTTTCTTTTTTCTTCTTTTTTCTTTCTCTCTCTTCTTTTCTTTTTTCTTCTTCTTTTTTCTTTTTTTCTTCTTTCCTTTTTTTTTCTTTTTTCTTTTCTTCTTCTTTCTTTTTTCTTTTTCTTCTTTTCTTTCTTTCTCTTTCTTTTTCTTTTTTTTTTCTTTTTTTTCTTCTTCTTTCTTTCTTTCTCTTTTTTTTCCTTTTTTCTCTTTTCTTTCTCTTCTTTCTTCTTTCTTTTTTTTCTCTTTTTTTCTTCTCCTTCTTTCTTTTCTTCTTTTCTTCTTCTCTTCTCTCTCTTTTTTCTTTTCTTCTTTTCTTTTTCTTTCTTCTTCTTTTCTTTTTCTTTCCTTCTCTTCTTCTTCTTTTTCTTTTTTCTCTTTCTTCTTTTCTTTCTTCTTTTTCTCTTTCTATTCTTTTCTTTTTTCTTCTCTTTTTTCTTTTTTTCTTTCTTTTTTCTTTTTTTCTCTTTTCTTTTCTTTCTTCTTTCTTTCTTTCTCTTCTTCTTCTTTCTTCTCTCTTTTTTTTTTTCTCTTTTTTTCTTTTCTTCTTCCTTTCTTCTTTCTTTTCTTCTCTTTCTTTCTTTTCTTTTTTCTTTTCTTTCTCTCTTCTTTCTTTTTTTCTTTTTTCTTTTCTTCTTCTTCTTCCTTTTCTTTCTTCTCCTTTTTTTTTTCTTTTCTTTTTTCTCTTTTCTTCCTCTTCTTCTTTCTTTCTTTTTCTCTTTTCCTTTCTTTCTTTTTCTTTCTTTTTTCTTCTTTTTCTCTTCTTCTCTTTTTCTTCTCTTCTCTTTTTCTTTTTTTTTTTTTTTCTTTTTCCTTCTCTTTTTTTCTTTCCTTCTTCTTTTTCTTCTCTTTCTTTTTCTTTTCTTCTTCTCTTTCTTCTCCTCTTTTTTTCTTCTTCTTTTTTTCTCTTCTTCTCTCCTTTTTCTTTTTCTTCTTTCTTCTTCTTTCTTTCTCCTCTTCTTTCTCTTTCTTTTCTTCCTTTCTTCTTTCTCTTCTTTCTTTCCTCCTTCTTTCTTTTTTCTTCTTCTTTCTCCTTCTTTCTTTCTTTTCTTTTTTCTTTTCTTTTTCTCCTTTTTTTTCTTTCTTTTCTCTCTTTCTTTCTTTTCTTTTTTCTCTCTCTCTTTCTTCTTTCTTTTCCTTCTTCTTTCTTTTCTTCTTTCTCTCTTTCTTCTTTCTTTTCTTCTTTTCTTTTTTTCCTCTCTTCTTTTTTTTCTTCTCTTCTTTTTCTCTTCTTCTTCTTTCTTCTTTCTTCTTTTTTTTTCTTTTTTCTTTTTCTCTCTTTCTTTTTTCTCTCTTCTCTCTCTCTTTCTCTTTTTTTCTCTCTTCTTTTCTCTCTTTCTTCCTCTTTCTCTTTCTTTTTCTTTCTCTTTTTCTTTCTTTTTCTTTTTTCTTTTTTCTTCTCTTTTTTCTCTTCTTCTTCTCTTTCTTCTTCTTTTCTTTCCTTTTTCTTTCTTTTTTCTCTTTTTTTTTCTTTTTCTTCTTTCTTTCTCTTCCTTCTCTCTTCTTCTTTCTCTCTTTTTCTTTTCTTTCTTCTCTTTTTTTCTCCTCCTTCTCTTTTTCTTTTTTTTTTTTCTCTTTCTTTCTTTCTTTTCCTCTCTCTTCTTTTTTCTCTCTTTTTTTTCTTTCTTTCTCTTCTCTTTTCTCTTCTTCTTCTTTCTTTCTTCTTTTTCTCTTTTCTTTCTCTTTTCTTCTTTTTCTCTTTTCTCTTCTTCCTTTCCTTTTTTTCTCTTTTTTTTCTCTTTTTTCTTTCTTCTTTTCTTTTCTTTTTCTCTTTTTCTTTTTCTTTCTTTTCTCTCTTTTTTCTCTTTTCTTTCTTTTCTTCTCTCTCTTTCTTTCTCTTTTTCTTTCTTTTTTTTTTCTTCTCTTTTTTCTTTTTTCTTTTTTTTTCTTTCTTTCTCTTCTTTCTCTCTTCTTCTTTTTTTTCTTCCTTTTCTTTTCTTTCTCTTCTTTTTTTTTCTTTCTTTTTTTCTTTCTCTTTTTTTTCTTCTTTCTTCTTTCTTTCTTCCTTTCTTCTTTTCTTTTCTCTTTTTCTTCTTTTTCTTTTCTTCTCTCTTTCTTTTTTCTTTCTTTTTTCTTCTCTTTTCTTCTTTTCTTCTTTCTCTTTTTTTCTCTCTCTCTCTCTTTCTTCTTTTCTTTCTTTTTCTTTCTCTTTCTCCTTTCTTTCTTTTCTCTCTCTCTCCTTTTCCTTTTTCTTTCTTTTTTTCTTTCTTCTTTTCTTTCTCTTTTCTTTTTCTTTTTCTTTCTTTCTTTTTTTTTCTCTCTTTCTCTTTTTTTTTCCTCTTTCTCTTTCTCTTTCTTTTCTTTTTTTCTTTCTTTCTTTTCTTCTTTTTTCTTTTTCTCTTCTCTTTTTTTTTCTTCTCTCTTCTTCTTTTCTTTCTTTTTTTTTCTTTTTCTTTTTCTTTTCTTTCTTTCCTTCTTCTTTTTCTCTTTTCTTCTCTCTTTTTTTCTTTTCTTTTTTCTCTTTCTCTTCTTTCTTTTTCCTCTTTTTTTTCTCTTTTTCTCTTTCTCTTCTTTTCTTCTTTTCCTTCTTCTTTTTTTCCTTTTCTTTCCTTCTCTCTTTCTCTTTCTTTCTTCTTCTTTTCTTCTCTTCTCTTTTTTCTCTTTTTCTTTTTCCTTCTTCTTTTCTTTTCCTTTTCTTCTTTTTCTTCTTTTCTTCTCTTCTTTCTCTTCTTCTTTTCTTCTTTCCTTTCTTTTTCTTCTTCTCTTCTTTCTTCTTTTCTTTCTTTTCTTCTTCTTTCTTTTTTTTCTTTCTCTTTTTCTTTTTTTCTCTTCTTCTTTTCTCTTTCTTTTTTTTTCTCTTCTTTTTCCTCTTTTTTTTTTTCTTTTTTTTTCTTCTCTTTTTCTCTTCTCTTTTCCTTCTTTCTTTTCTTTCTCTCTTTTCTTCTTTTTTTTTTACTCTTCTTTCTTTCTTCTTTTCTTCTCTCTTTCTCTCTCTTCTTTTCCTCTTCTTTTATTTCTCTTCTCTCTTTTTCTTTTTTCTTTTTTCTTTTTTCTCTTTCTTCTCTTTCTCTTTTTTCTTTTCTTTTCTTTTTCTCTCTCCTCTTCTTTTTTTCTTCTTTTCTCCTCTTTTTTTCCTTCTTTTTTTTCTCTTTTCTTTCTCTCTTTCTTCTTTTTCTTCTTTTTCTTCTTCTTCTCTTTTCTTTCTTCTTCTTTCTTTTTCTTTTTTCTTTTTTTCTTCTCTTCTTTTCTCTCTTTCTTTTCTCTTTTTCTTTTCTCTTTTTTCTTTCTTTTTCTTCCTTTTTTTCCTTTCTCTTTTTTTTTCTCTTTTTTCTTTTCTCTTTTTCTTCTTTCCTTTTTTTTTCTTCTCTTTCTTTTTCCTTTCTTTCTTTCTTTTCTTCTTTTTTTTTCTTCTTTCTCTTTTCTTCTCTTCTTCTTTTCTTTTCTTTTTTTTCCTCTTTTCTTTTCTTCTCTCCTTTTTTCTCTTCTTTTCTCTTTTCTTTTTCTCTCTTCTCTTCTTCTTTTTCTCTTTTCTTTTCTCTTCTTCTTTTTCTTCTTTCTTTTCTTTTTCTCTTTCTTTTTTCTCTTTTTTCCTTCTCTTCTCTTCTTTTTTTCTTTCTTCTTCTCTCTTTCTTTTTTTTTTCTTCCTTTTTCTTCTTTTTTTCTTTTTCTTTTTCTTTTCTCCTTTCTTTTTTCTCTCTCTTTTTTTCTTTTTCTTTCTTTTTCTTCTTCTCTCTTTTTTTTCTTCTTTTCTTTCTTTTTCTTTTTTTCTTTTCTTTTTTCTTTCTCTTTTTTCTTCTTTTCTTTTCTTCTCTTTCTTCTTTCTTTCTTTTTCTTCTTTTCTTTCTCTTTTCTTCTTTCTTCTCCTTCTTCTTTCCTTTTCTCTCTTTTTCTTTCTTTTTTTTTCTTCTTTTCTTTTTTTCTCTCCTCTTCTTTCTTCTTTCTTCTTTCTTTTTCTCTCTTTTCTTTTCTTTTTCTTCTTCTTTTTTCTTTTCTTCTTTCTTCCTTTTCTTTCTTTTCTTTTCTTTCTTCTTTCTTTTCTTTTCTCTTCTCTCTTCTCTTTCTTCTTTCTTTCTTTTCTCTCTTTTTCTTCTCTTTTTTCTTCTTTTTCTTTTTCTCTTTTCTTTCTTTTCCTCTTCTCTCTTCTCTTCTCTTTTTTCTTTTTTTTTCTTCTTTTTCTTCCTTTCTCTTCTTTTTTTCTTCTCTTTCTCTTCTCTCTTTCTTTTTCTTTTTCTTTTTTTTTCTTTTCTTTTTTTCTCTTTTCTTTCTTTCTTCTTTCTTCTTCTTTCTCTCTTCTCTTTCTTTTTCTTTCCTTTTCTTTCTTCTCTTCCTTCTTCCTTTCTTTTTCTTCTCTCTCTTTCCTTCTTTTCTCTTCTTCTCTTTTCTCTCTCTTTCTTCTTCTTTTTCTTCTCTTTTCCTTTTTTTTTTCTTTCTTCTTCTTCTTCTTTCTTTCTTTTTCTTTTTCTTTCTTTTTCTTTTTTTTTTCTTTTCTTCCTTTTTCTTTTTTTTCTTCTTCTCTTCTCTCTTTTTCTTCTTTTTTCCTTCTCTTCTCTTCTTTTCTTTCTTTCTCTTTTTCTTTTCTTTTTTCTTCTCTCTCTTCTTTTTTTTTCTTCTTTTTTTTTTCTTTTCTTTCTTTCTCTCTTTCTTTCTCTTCTTCCTTTTCTTCTCTTCTTTTTTTTCTTCTTTTCTTTTCTTCTTTTTTTTTTTCTCTTCTCTTTTCTTCTTTCTTTTTTTCTTTCTTTTTTTCTTTCTTTTCTTCTTTCTTTTCTCTTTTTTTCTTCTTTTCTTCTTTTTTCTCTTTTCTCTTTTCTCTCTTTTTTTTCTTTCTTCTTTTTCTTTTCCTTTCTTCTTTTTTCTCTTTTCTTTCTTCTTCTTCTCTCTTCTTTTTCCCTTTCTTTTTCTTTTTCTTTTTTTTTTTTCTTTTTTCTCTTCTTCTTTTCTTTTCTTTCTTTTTCTTCTTCTTTTTCTCTCTTTTCTTTTTTCTTCTCTTCTTTCTTTCTTTTTTTTTTTTTCTTCTCTTCTTTTTTCTTTCTCCTTCTTTTCTTTTTTTCTTCTTTCTTTTTCTTTTTTTCCTTTTCTTCTCTCTCTTTCTTTTTTTTCTCTCTTCTTTTTTTTTTTCTTCTTTCTTTTTTCTTTCTCTTTTCTTTCCTTTCTCTTTTTTTTCTCTTTCTTCTTTTTTTTCTCTCTTTCTCCTTCTTTTTTTTTTTTCTTCTTCTTTCTTTTTCTTTTCTCTTTTTCTTTCTTCTTCTTTCTCTTTCTTTCTTCTTTTTCTTCTTTTTTTCTCTTTCTTTCTTCTCTTCTTCTCTTTTTCTTTTTTTTCTCTTTTCTTCTTTCTTCTTTTCTTTTTCTTTTCTCCTCTCTCTTTCTCTTCTTTTTCTTCTTTCTTCCTTTTCTTTTCTTCTTTCTTCTTCTTTTTTTCTTTCTCTTCTTTTTCTCTCTTTTTCTTCTCTTTTTTTCTCTTTCTCTTTCTTCTTTCTCCTTTTCTTCTTTTCTCTTTCTTTCCTTTCTCTCTTTCTTTCTCCTTTTTTTTCTTTCTTTTTTTCTCTCTCTTTCTCTTCTCTTTCTTTTCTCTTTCTTCTTTTTTACTTCTTCTTCTTTTTCTTCTCTTTCTTCTTCTTTTCTTTCTTTCTTTTCTCTTCTTTTTTTTTCTTCTTCTTTTTTCTCTTTTCTCTCTTTTTCTTTCTTTTCTTCTCTTCTTTTTCTTCTTTCCTCTTCTTCTCTTTCTCTTCTCTTCTTTCTTCTTCTTTTTCTCTTTCTTTCTCTTCTCTCTTCTTTTTTCTCTTTTTTCTTCTTTTTCTCTTTCTTTCTTTCTTCTCTCTTTCTTTTCTTCTTTTCTCTTTTCTTTCTTTTCTTCTCTTTCTTTCTTTTTCTTTTCTTCTTTCTCTCTTCTTCTTTCTCCTTTCTTTCTTCTTTTTCTCTTTCTTTTCTTTCTCTTCTTTTCTTTCTTTTTCTTTTTTTCTTCTTTCCCTCTTTCTTCTTCTTTTCTTCTTTTTCTTTCTTCTTCTTTTCTCTTCTTCTTTTTTCTCTTTCTTCTTCTTTTTTTCTTTCTTTCTTTTCTCTTTCTTTTCTTTTTCTCTCTTTTCTTCTTCTTTCTTCTTCTTTTCTTTTCTCTTTCTTTTTTTTTTCTTCTTTTCCTTCTCTTTTTTCTCTTTCTCTCTCTTTTTCTTTCTTTTTTTCTCTTTCTCTTCTTTCTTTTTTTTTTTTTCTTTTTCTTTCTTCTCTTTCTTTTCCTCTCTTCTTTTTTTTTTTCTTTTCTCTTCTTTTCTTTCTCTTTTTTCTTCCTCTTCTTCTTTCTTTTCTTCCTTTCTCTTTTCTTCTCTTTTCTTTCTTCTTTCTTTTCTTTTCTTTCTTCTTTTTCTTTTCTTCTTTTCTTTTTCTCTTTCTTTTTTCTTTTCTCTTCTTTTTTTTTTCTTTTTTTCTTTCTCTTTCTTTCTCTTCTTCTTTTTTTCTCTTTTCTTTTTTTTTTTCTTTCTTTTTTTCTTTTCTTCTCTTCTTTTCTTCCTTCTTTTCTTTTTTCTTTCTTTCTTCTTTTTTCTCTCTCTCTCTTCTTTCTTCTCTCTTTTTCCTCTTTTTCTTTTCTCTTCTTTTCTTCTCTTCTTTCTTTTTTTTTCTTTTTCCTTTCTTTCTTTTTCTTCTTCTTTTCTTCTTTCTTTTTTTCTTTTCTTTTTCTCTCTTTCTTTCTCTCTTTCTTCTCTTTTTCTTTTCTTTTCTTTTCTTTCTTCTTTTCTTCTCCTTCTTTCTTTCTTCTTTCTTTTCTTCTTTTTTCTTTCCTTTTCTTCTTTCTTTCTTTTCTCTTTTTCTTCTTTCTCTTTTCTTCTCTCCTTTCTTTCTTTTCTTCTTTCTTCTCTTCTCTTTTTTTTCTTTCTTTCTTTTTCTTTTCTCTCTTCTTTTCTTTTTTTCTCTTCTTCTTTTTTCTTTTTTTTCTTTCTCTTTCCTTCTTTTTCTCTCTTTTCCTCTTTCTTCTTTCTTTCTCTTCTTTTCTTTTCTTTTCTTTTTCTCTCTCTTTTCTTTTTCTTTTCTTTTTTTTTCTTTTTCTCTTTCTTCTTTTTTCTTCTTTCTTTTCTTCTTTCTTTTTTTTCTTTCTTTCTTTCTTTCTTTTTTCTTCTTCTTTCTTTTTTTTCTTTTCTTTTCTTCTCTTTTTTTCTCTTTTCCTTCTCTTTCTTCTTCTTTTTCTTCTTCCTTTTTTTTCTTCTCTTCTCTTTTTTCTCTTTCTTCTCTTTTCTTTCTTTTCTTTCTTTTTTTTCTCTTCTCTTTTCTTTTTCTTTCTTTCTTTCTCCTCTTTCTTTTCTTTCTTCTTTTTTTCTCTTCTTCTTCTTTTCTTTTTTTCTTTCTTTCTTCTTTTCTTTTCTTTCTTCTTTCTTCCTTCTCTCTCTTTTCTTTTTCTACTCTTTTCTTCTTCTTTCTTTCCTCTTTTTTTTTTCTCTCTTTTCTCTCTCTTTCTTTTTTCTTTCTTTTCTTTCTTTTCTTTTCTTTTCTTTTTCTTTTCTCCTTTTCTCTTTCTCTTTTCTTTTCTTCTCTTCTTCTTTCCTTTCTTTCTTTTTTCTTTTTCTTTTCTCTTTTTTTCTTTCTTTTCTTTTTTTCTCTCTTTTCTTCTTTTTTTCTTCTTCTTTCTCTTCTTTTTTCTTCTTCTTTCTTTCTTCTCTCTCTTTCTTTTTTCTCTCTTCTTCTTTTCTTCTTCTTTCTCTTTTCTTCTTCTCTCTTCTTTTCTCTCTTCTTCTTTTTCTTCTTCTCTTTTTTCTTCTTTTTTTCTCTTTCTCTCTCTTTTTCTCTCTCTCTCTTTTTTCTCTTTCTTTTCTCTTTTTTTTTTTTCTTTCTTCTTTTTCTTTCTCTTTTTCTTCTTCTTTTTTCCTTTTTCTTCTCTTTCTCTTTCTCCTTTTCTTTTTTTTTCTTTCTTCTCTCTTTTCTCTTTTTTCTCTCTTTCCTCTTCTCTCTTCTTTTTCTTCTCTTCTCTTTTCTTTTTTCTTTTTTCTTCTTTTCTTTCTCTTCTTTCTCTCTTCTTCTTTTTCTTTTTCTCTCTTTTCTTTTCTTTTTTTCTCTTCTTTCTTCTCTTTTCTTTCTTTTTTTTTTTTCTTTTTCTTCTCTTCTCTTTTTTCTCTTTTTTTTCTCTTCTTTCTCTCTTTTTTTTTCTCTCTCTTCTCTTTCTTTTTCTTTTTTCTCTTTTTTTCTTTTCTTCTCTTTTTTCTTTTCTTTCTTTCCTTCCTTTCTTTCTTTTTCTTTCTTTCTTTTCTCTTTTTCTTTTTCTTTTTTTTTTTTTTTCTTTTTCTTTCTTTTTCTCTTCCTTTCTTTCTTTTTTCTTTTCTCTTCTCTCTCTCTCTTTCTCTCTTTTTCTCCTCTTCTTTTTCTCTCTTCTTTCTCTTTTCTTCTTTTTTCTTCTTTTTTCTTTTCTTTTTTTCTTTTCTTCTTCTTCTTTTCTTCTTTCTTCTTTTCTTCTCTTCTTTTCTCTTCTTTTTTTCTCCTCTTTCTTCTTCCTTTCTTTTTTTTTCTTCTCTTTTCTCTTTTTTTTTCTCTCTTCTTCTTTCTTTTCTTTCTTCTTCTTTTCTTTCTCTTTTCTTTTTCTTCTTCCCTTTTCTTCTTTTCTTCTTTCTTTTTTCTTCTTTCTCTTCTCTTTTTTCTTTCTCTTTTTTTCTCTTTTCTTTTTTTTTCTTTCTTTCTTTCTTCTTCTTTTCTTCTTTCTCTTCTTTCTCTTTTCTTTTTCTTTTTCTTTTTTCCTTCTTCTCTTTTTTCTCTTTTCTCCTTTTCTCTTCTTCTTCTTTTCTCTTTCTCTTTTTCTCTTTCTTTTTTTTCTTTTCTTTTTTTTTTCTTTCTTTTTCTCTCTTTTTTCTTCTTTTTTCTTTCTTTCTCTTCTTCTTTCTTTTCTTTTCTTTTTCTTTTTTCTTTCTCTTTCTTTTTTTTTCTTCTTTCTTTCTTTCTTCTCTTTTCTCTTCTCTTCTTTTCTCTTTCTTTTTCTCTTCTCTTTTTCTTCCTTTTCTTCTTTTCTTTTCTTCTCTCTCTTTCTCTTTTTTTCTTTCTTTTCTTCTTCTTTTTTCTCTTTTTTCTTTCTTTCTTTTCTCTTCTTTTCTTTTCTTTTCTTTTTTCTTTCTCTCTTTTTTCTTCCTTCTTTTCTCTTTTCTTTTTCTTTCTTTCTTTTTTTCCTTTCTTTTTTCTTCTTTTTTTTTCTTCTTTTCTTTTTCTCTTTTTCTTTCTCTTTTTTCTTTCTTTCTTTTTTTTCTCTTCCTTTTCTTTCTCTTTTTCTTCTTCTTTTTCTCTTTTTTCCTTTTTTCCTTCTTCTTTTTTCTTTCTCTCTCTCTTTTCTCTTTTTCCTTCTTTTTTTCTCTTTTCTTTTCTTTCTTTTTTCTTTTTCTTCTTTCTTTTCTCTTTTCTCCTTTTCTTTCTTTTCTTTCCTTCTCTTTTCTCTTTTCTTCTTTTTTTCTTCTCTTTTCTTCTTTTTTTTTTTCTTTCTCTTCTTTCTTTTCTTCTCTTTCTTTTCTTTTTCTTCTTTTCTTTTTTTCTCTTTTCTCTCTTTCTCTTTTTCTTTTTCTTTTTTTTTTTCTTTTTCTTCTTCTTTCTCCTTCTTCTTTTTTCTCTTTTCTTTTCTTTCTTCTCTTTCTCTTCTTCTTTCTTCTTCTCTTTCTTTCTTTTTTTCTTTTTTTTCTCTCTTTCTCTTTTACTTTTCTCTCTTTTCTTTTCTCTTTCTTTTCTTCTTTTTTTCTTTCTCTTTCTCTTCTTTTTCTCTCTTCTTTCTTTCTCTTTTCTTTCTCTTTCTCTTTCTTTTCTTCTTTCTCTTTTTTTCTTCTTTTTTTCTCTTTTCTTTCTCTTCTCTTCTCTTTTTCTCTTTCTTTTCTCTCCTCTTTTTCTCTTTTTCTTCTCTCTCTTTCTCTTTTCTTTTCTCTTCCTCTTCTCTCTTTTCTTTTTTCTTTTTCCTTTTTTTTTTCTCTCTTCTTCCTTCTTTTCTCTTTTTCTTTTTTTTTTCTTTCTTTTCTCTTTCTTTTCTTTTTTTTTTTCCTTCTCTCTTCTTCTTTCTTCTTCTTCTTCTTTCTTCTCTTTTCTCTTCTTTTTCTTTTTTTCTTCTCTCTTTCTCTTTTCTTTCTTTCTTCTTTTTCTCTCTTCTTTCTTTTTCTTCTTCTTTCTTCCTTTTTTCTTCTTTCTTTCCTTTCTCTTCTCTTTCTTCTTCTTTTTCTTCTTCTTTTCTCCTTCTTTCTCTTCTTCTTTTTTTCTTTTCCTTTCTTTCTCTTTTCTTTTTCTTCTTTCTTTTTCTTTTTCTTTTTCTTTCTCTTTTTTTTTTTCTTCTCTTTCTTTCTTTCCTCTCTTTTTCTTCTTTTCTTTTTCCTCTCTTTCTCTTTCTTCTTCTTTTTCTTTTTTCTTCTTTCTTTCTTTTTTTTTCTTCTCTTCTTCTTTTCTCTTTTTCTTTCTTTTCTCTCTTTCTTTTTTTTCTTTTTCTTTTCTTCTTTTCTCTTCTCTTTTTTTTCTTTCTTTTCTCTTCTTCCTTTTTTTTTCTTTTCTTTTTTTTCTCTCTTTTTTTTTCTTCTTTTCTTTCTCTTCTTTCTTTTTCTCTTCTTCTTTTCTTCTTTCTTTTCTTCTTCTTTCTTTCTTTTCTCTTCTTTCTTCTTCTTCTCTCTTTCTTTCCTTCTTTTTCTTTCTTTTTCTTCTTCTTCTTCTTTCTTTTCTTTCTTCTTTCTTTCTCCTTCTCTTTCTCTCTTCTTCTTTCTCTCTTTCTTCTTTCTCTTTCTCTTTCTTCTTTCTCCTCTTCTTTCTTTTTTCTTTTCTTCTTTTCTTTCTTTTCTTTCTCTTTTCTTTTTCTTTCTTTCTTCTTTTCTCTCTTCTTTTCTCTTCTCTTTTCTCCTTTCTTTCTTCTTCTCTTCTTTCTTTCTTCTTTTTTTTCTCTTCTCTTTTCTTTTTCTTTCTTCTTTTCTTTTCTTTCTCTCTTTTTTCTTCTCTTCTTTTCTTTTCTTTTTCTTTCTTTCTCTCTTCTTTTCTTTTTCTTCTTTCTTTTCTCTTCTTTCTTCTTCTTCTTTTTTCTCCTTTCTTTTCTCTCTTTCTTTCTTCTTTTCTTTTCTTTTCTTTTTTTTCTCTCTTCTTTCTTTTTCTCTTTCTTTCTTCTTCTTTTTTCTCTCTTTCTTCTTCTTCTTTCTCTTTCTTTTTTTTTTTCTTCTCTTTCTTTTTTCTTCTTTTTCTTTTTCTTTCTTTCTTTTCTTTCTCTTCTTTTTTCTTTTTACTCCTTCTTTCTTTCTTTCTTCCTCTTCTTCTTTCTCTTCTTCTTTTTCTTTCTTCTTTTCTCTCTTCTTCTTCTTTCTTCTTTTTCTCTTCTTTTCTCTTTCTTCTTCTTTTTTCTTTTTCTCTTTTCTTTTTTCTTTTCTTTCTTTTCTCTTCTTTCTTTTTTTTTCCTTTTTTTTCTTTTTCTCTTCTCCTTTCTTCTTCTCTTTCTTTCCTTTTCTTCTCTTTCTTTTCCTTTTTTTTTCTTTTCCTTTCTCTTCTTTTTTTCTTCTTTCTTCTTCTTTTTCTTTCTTCTTTTCTTCTTCTTCTTTTTCTTCTTTCTCTTCTTCTCTTTCTTTCTCTTCTTTCTTTTCTCTTCTTCTTCTTTCTTTTTCTTTTTTCTCTTTTTTCTCTTTTCTTCTTCTCTTTCTTCTTCTTTCTTTTCTTCTCTCTCTTTTCCTTTCTTTCTCTTTTCTCTTCTTTTTCTCTCTTCTCTTTTTCTTCTCTCTCTTTCTTCTTCTTCTTTCTTTCTTTTTTTTTCTTCTTCTCCTCTCTTTTTTTTTTCTTCTTTCTCTTTTCTTTTCTCTTCTTCTTCTTCTCTTTTTTCCTCTCTTCTCTTTCTTCTTCTTTTCTTTCTCTTCTTTTTCTCTCTTTCTCTTCTTTCTTTCTTTCTTTTCTCTCTTTTCTTTTTCTTTTTCTCTTTTCTTCTCTTTTTTCTTTCTTCTCTCTTTCTTTTCTCTTTTTCTTTCTTCTCTTTTTCTTTCTCCTTCTTTTTCTTCTTCTTCTTTTCTCTTTTCTTTTCTTCTTTTTCTCCTTTTCTTCTTTTTTCTTTCTTCTTTTCTTCTTTTTCTTTTTCTCTTTTCTTCCTTTCTTTTCTTTCTTTCTTTTCCTCTTTTTTTCTTTCTCTTTTCTCTTTTTTCTTTCTTTTTTTTTCTTTTTCTCTCTTCTTTTCTTCTTTCTTCTTTCTTCTTTCTTTTTCTTTCTTTCTTTTCTTTCCTCTTCTTTTTCTTTTTCTTTTCTTTCTCTTTTTTCTTCTCTCTTCTCTTTCTTTTCTTCTCTTTTTTCTTCTTTCTTCTTCTTCTTTCTTTTCCTTTCTTCTTTCTTTTCTTCTTTTCTTTCTTCCTTTTCTTCTCTTCTCTTCTTTTTCTTCTTTTCTTCTTCTTTTCTTTTTTTCTTTCTCTTTTCTCTCTTCTTCTTTCCTTTCTTTCTTCTTTTCTTCCTTTTTTCTTCTTCTTCTCTTCTTCTCTTCTTCCTTCTTTTTCTTCTTCTTCTCTTTTTCTCTTTCTTTTCTTCTTTCTCTTTCTTTCTCTCTTTTTCTTTCTTTTCTTCTTTCTCTTTCTTTTCTTTTCTTCTTTTTCTCTCTTCTTCTCTTTCTTTTCTTTCTTCTTTCTTTTTCTTTTCTTCTTCTTTTTCTTTTCTTCTTTTCTCTTCTTTTCTCTTCTTCTTCTTCTTCTCTTTCTTCTTCTCTTCTTTTCTTTTCTTCTCTCTCTTTCTTTCTTTTCTTCTTTCTTTCTTCTTTTCCTTTTTTCTTTTTTTTTCTTTTCTTCTTTTCTTTCTCTTTCTTCTTCTCTCTTCTTTTTCTCTTTCTTCTTTTCTTTCTTTTCTTCTTTTCTCTCTTCTTTCTTTCTTTTCTTCTTTTCTTCTCTTTCTTTTCTTTCTTCTTTTTCTCTTTCTTCTTTTTTCTTCTTTTTCTTTTCTTCTTTTCTTCTTCTCTTCTTTCTCTTCTTTTTCTTTTTTCTTTTCTTTTTCTTCTTTTCTTCTTTCTTTCTTTTCTTTTCTTTCTTTCTCTCTCTTTTCTTTCCTCTTTTCTTTTTCTTCTTTTCTCTCTTCTTCTTTTCTTTCTTTTTTTCTTTCCTCTTCTTTTCTTTTATTCTTCTTTTCTTCTCTTCTCTTCTTTTTTTCTCCTTCTTCTTCTTCTCTTTTTTCTCTTCTTCTTCTCTTTTTTCTTCTTTTTCTTCTTTCTTTCTCTCTTCTTCTTCTTCTTTCTTCTCTTTCTTCTTCTTCTTTCTTTTTCTTTCTTCTTTCTCTTCTTCTTTTCTTTTTTTTTCTTTCTTTTTTCTTTCTTCTCTTCTTCTTCTTCCTTTTTCCTTCTCTTTCTTTTTCTTTTTCTTTCTCTTCTTTTTCTTTTTCTTTCTCTTCTTCTTTTCTTCTTTCTTTTCTCTTTTCTTTTCTTCTTCTTTCTCTTTTCTTTCTCTTTTCTTCTTTTTTTCTTTCTTCTTTCTTTCTTCTTCTCTTTTTTTCTCTTCTCCTTTTTCTTTTTTTCTTCTTTTTCTCTTTTCTTTCTTTCTCTTCTCTCCTTTTCTCTTCTTTCTTCTTCTTTTTTCTTTTTTTTTTTTTCTTTTCTTTTTCTTTCTCTTCTTCTTCTTTTTTCTCTCTTTTCTTCTTCTCTTTCTCTCTTCTTTTCTTTCTCTTCTTTCTTTCTTCCTTCTTTCTTTTTTTCTTTTTCTACTTTCTTCTCTCTTCTTCTCTTTCTCTTTTTTCTCTCTTCTTTTTTTCTTTCTTCTTCTTCTTTTTTCTTTCTCCTTCTCTTTCTTCTCTTTTTTTCTTTTCTTTCTCTTCTTTCTTCTTTCTCCTTCTTTCTTTTTTCTTCTTTCTCTTTTCTTTTCCTCTTTCTCTTTCTTTTTCTTTTCTTTCTTTTCTCTTTTCTTTCTCTCTTTTCTTTCTTTTCTTCTTCTTCTTTCTCTTCTTTTCTTCTTTTCTTTCTTCTTTCTCTTTTTCTTTTTCTCTTCTTTCTTTTTTCTCTTTCTCTTTTCTTCTTTTTCTTCTTCTTTTCTCTTTTTTCTTTCTTTCTTTTTCTTCTTCTCTTTTTCTTTCTCTTCTCTTCTTTTCTTTTTCTTCTTTTCTTTCTTCCTTCTTTTTCTTCTTTTCTTTCTTTCTTCTTTTCTTTCTTCTTCTTTTCTTTTCTCCTTCCTTTTTCTTCTTTTTTCTTTCTTTTTTCCTTTCTTTTCTTCTTTTTTCTTCTTTCTTTCTTCTTTTCTTTCTTCTTCTTTTCTCTTCTCTTCTCTTCTTTTCTTCTTTTCTTTTCTCTTCTTCTTTTTTTCTTTTCTTTCTTTTCCTTTTCTTCTTTCTTTCTTCTTTTTCCTCTCTTCTTTTTTCTTCTCTTTTTTCTTTTCTTTTCTCTTTTTCTTCTTCTTTTTTTTTCTTCTTTCTCTCTTTCTTCTTTCTTCTTTTTTCTTCTTTCTTTTCTTTTTCTTCTTCTTCTCTTTTCTTTCTCTTTTTCTTTTCTTCTTCTTTTCTTTCTTTTCTTCTTTTCTTCTCCTTCTTTTTCTCTTTTTCTTTCTTTCTTTTCTTCTTTTCTTTTTCTTCTCTTTCTCCTCTTTCTTCTTCTTTTCTTTTTTTTCTTCTTCTCTTTTCTCTCTTTTCTTTCTTCTCTTCTTTCTCTTCTTTTTTTTCTTCTCTTTTCTTCTTTCTTCTCTTTTCTTCTCTCTTCTTTTTTTTTCTTCTTTTTCTCTCTTCTTCTTTTCTCTTCTCTTTTTTCTCTCTTTTTCTTCTTCTTCTTCTTTCTTTTTCTCTTTCTTCTCTTCTCTCTCTTCTTTTCTTCTTTTTCTTCTTCTCTTTCTTTTTTCTTTTCTCTCTCTTCTTTTCTTTCTCTTTTCTCTTTCTTCTTCTTCTCTTTCCTTCTTCTTCTTTCTCTTCTTTTTCTCTTTTCTTTTTCTTCTCTTTTCTTTCTCTCTTTTTCCTCTTCTCTTCTTTTTTTCTTTCCTCTCCTTTTTCTTTCTTTTTTCTTTTTCTTCTCTCTCTTCCTTTCTTTTCTCTCTTTCTTTCTTCTTCTTCTTCTTTTTCTTCTTTTTCTTTTCTTTTTCTTCTTCTTTTCTCTTTCTCTCTCCTTTCTTTTTTCTCTCTTTCTCTCTTTCTTCTTTTCTCTTCTTCTTCTTTCTTTCTTTTCTTCTTTTCTTCTTTCTCTTCTTCTTTTCTTCTTTCTTTTTCTTTTTTTTCTCTCTTTCTCTTTCTTTTTCTTTTTTTCTTCTTTCTTTTTTCTTCTTTTCTTTTTTTTTCTTCTTTTTTTCTTCTCTCTTCTCTCTCTCTCTTTTCTCTTTTCTTTTCTTCTTTCTCTCTTCTTTCTCTTTCTTTCTCTTTCTTCTTTCTTCCTCTTCTTCTTTTTTCTCTTCTTCTTTTCTCTTTTTCTTTTTCTCTCTTCTCTTTCTTCTTTTTCTTCTTTTTCTTCTTTTTTTTTCTCTTCCTCTCTCTTCTTTTTCTTTTTCTTCTCTCTTTTCTTCTCTTCTTTTCTTCTCTTCTTCTTTCTTCTCTTTCTTCTTTCTTTTCTTTCCTCTTCTCTTCTTTTCTTTCTTCTCTTCTTCTTTCTCTCTTTTCTTTTTTCTTTTTCTTCTTTTTTTCTTTTTTTCTTCTTTTTCTTTCTTTTTCTTTTTTCCTTTTTTTCTTCTTTTTCTTCTTCTTTTCTCTTCTCTTTCTCTTTTTTCTTCTTTCTTTCTTCTTTCTTCCTTCTTCTTTCTCTCTTTCTTCTTTCTTTTTTCTTCTCTTTCTTTCTCCTTTCTCTTTTCTTTTTTCTTCTTTTTTCTTTTTCTTCTTTTTTTTTTCTTTTTCTTCTTTTCTCTTTTTCTTCTTTTCTCTTTCTTTTCTTCTCTTTTCTTCTTTTCTCTCTTTTTCTTTTCTTCTTTTTCTTTTCTTTTTCTTTTTCTCTCTCTTTCTTTTCTTTTCTTTCTTTTTCTTCTTTTTCTTTCTTCTTCCTTTTTTCTCTTTTTCTTTCTTTTTCTCCTTTCTTTCTTTTCTTCTTCTTCTTCTCTTTTCTTCTTCTTTTTTCTTTCCTTCTTTCTTTCCTTTTTCTTTTTCTCTACTTTTCTTTCTTTCTTCTTTCTTTTCTCTTTCTTTCTCTTTTTTTTCTTCCTTCTTCTTCTTTTTTTCTCTCTACTCTTTTTCTCTTTCTTTTTCTCTTCTTTTCTTTCTTTTTTCTTCTTCCTTCTCTTTTTTTTTCTTTCTTTTTTCTTTTTTTCCTTCTCTTTCTTTTCTTTTTTCTTTTCTTCTCTCTCTTTCTTTTTCTTTCTTTTCTTCTTTTTCTTTCCTTTTCTTTTTTTTCTTCCTTCTCTTTCTTTTCCTTTTTCTTTTCTTCTCTTTCTCTTCTCTTTCTTTCTTCTTTTTCTTTTCTTCCTCTTTTCTCTTCTTTTTTTTCTTTCTTCTTCTCCTTTCTTTTTCTCTTTCTTCTCTTCTTCTTTTTTTCTTCTTCTCTTCTTTCTTTTTTTTCTTTTCTCTTTCCTTCTTCTTCTCTTTCTTCTTTCTTCTTTTTCTCTTTTTTTTCTCTTTCTTTCTTCTTTTTCTTTTTCTTCTTTCTTCTTTCTTCTTTTTTTTCTTTCTTCTTTTCTTTCTTTTCTTTCTTCTTCTTCTTTTCTTTCCTTTTTTTTCTTCTTTCTTTTCTTCTTCTTTTTTTTTCTCTCTTTTCTTCTTTCTTCTTCTTTCTTTTTCTTCTTCTTTCTTCCTCTCTCTTTCTTCTTTTCTTCTTCTCTTCTTCCTTTTCCTCTCTTTCTTTTTCTTCTCTCTTCTTCTTTCTCTTTCTTTCCTTCTTTTCTTCTTTTTTTCTCTTTTTTCTTTTTTTCTTCTCTTTCTTCTTCTTTCTTTCTTCTTTTCTTTTTTCTTCTTCTTCTCTTCTCTTTTCTTCTTTCTTCTTTTTCTCCTTCTTTTCTTCTTTTTCTTCTCTTTCTTTCTTTCCTTTTTTTTTCTTCTCTTTCTTCTTTTTTTTCTTTTTCTCTTCTTTTTTTCTTCTTCTTTCTTTTTTTTTTCTTCTTTTTTCTTCTTTTCTCTTTTTCTTCTTCTTTCTTCTTTTTTTTCTCTCTTTTTCTTTCTTTCTTCTTCTCTTCTCTTTTCTCCTTTCTTTTCTTTCTTTTTCTTTCTCTTTTCTTTCTTTCCTTCTCTTTCTTTTTCTCTTCTTCTTTTTTCTTTCTTTTTTCTTTCTCTTCTTTTTTCTTTCTTTCTTTTTTCTTCTTTTCTTTCTTTCTTTTCTTTTCTCTTTTCTTTTTCTCTTCTTCTTTCTTTCTCTTTCTTTTTTTTTCTTTCTTTTTCTTCTTTTCTTCTTTTTCTCTTCTTCTTCTCTTTTTTTTTCTTCTTTTTTTCTTTTTCTCTCTCTCTCTTCTTTTTCTCTTCTTCTTTCTTCTTTTTCTTCTTCTTTCTTCTTCTTTCTTTTCCTCTTCTTTCTCTTTTTCTCTTTCTTTTTTTCTTTCCTCTCTTTCTTCTCTTTTCTCTTTTTCTCTTTCTTTTCTTCTTTCTCTTTTCCTTTCTTTCTTCTTTTCTTCTTTCTTCTTCTTTCTTTCTTTTCTTCCTTTTTTCTTTCTTTCTTTCTCTTCTTTTCTTCTTTTTCTTCTCTTCTTTTTTTTCTTTCTTTTTTCTTCTCTTCTCTCTTCTTCTTCTTCTTTTTCTCTTTTCTCTCTCTTCTTTCTTCTTTCTTCTTTTTCTCTCTTCTTCTCTTCTCTCCTTTTCTTCTTCTTCTTCTTCTTCTTCTTTTTCTTCTTCTCTCTTCTTCTTTCTCTTTTTCTTTTTTCCTTTTTTCTTCTTTTCTTTCTTCTTTCTTCTTTCTTTTCTTTCTACTTCTTCTTCTTTCTTTCCTCTTTTTTTTCTTCTTTTCTTTCTCTTCTTCTTCTTTTCTTTTTCTCTTCTCTCTCTTTTCTCTCTCTCTCTTTTTCCTCTTCTTTCTTCTTTTCTTCTTTCTCTTCTTCTTCTTTTCTTTCTCTTTCTCTTTTTCCTTTCTCTTCTCTTCTTTTCTTTTTTCTTCTTTCTACTCTTCTCTTTCTCTTTTTTCTTTTTCTTCTCTTTCTTCTTTTCTTTTTCTCTTTTTCTTTTTTCTTCTTTCTCTTCTTTCTTCTCTTTCTTCTTTTTTTTCCTCTTTCTCTTCTTTCTTTTCTTTCTTTTTTTCTTTCTTTCTCTTTCTCTTCTTTCTTTTTTTCTCTTTTCTTCTTCTTCTTTTCTCTCTTTTTCTTTCTCTTTTTTTTCTCTTCCTCTCTCTTCTTCTCTCTCTCCTTCTTTCTTTCTTTCTTTTTTTTCTCCTCTTTCTTCTTTCTTCTCTTTTTTCTCTTTCTCTTTTTCTTTTTTTTTCTTCTCTTTTTCTCTTCCTTTCTTCTTCTTTTCTTCCTTCTTCTTTTTCTTACTTCTCTTCTTTCTCTCTTTCTTTTTCTTTTTCCTCTTCTTTTCTCTTTCTTTCTTTTCTCTTCTTTTTCTTTTCTTTTTTTTTTTTTCTCTTCTTTTCTTCCTCTTCTTTCTTTTCTCTCTCTTTCTTCTTTCTTTTTCTTTTTTCTTCCTTCTTCTTCTTTCTCTTTTTCTTCTTTCTCTTTTTCTTCTCTTCTTCTCTTTCTTTCTCTTTTTCTTTCTTTCTTCTCCTTTTTCTTCTTCTTTCTTCTCTCTTCTTCTTTTTTTTTTTCTTCTTCTTTCTCTCTCTTCTCTTTTTCTTTTCTTCTTTCTCTCTCTCTCTCTCTCTCTTCTTTTCTTTCTTCTCTTTTTCTCTCTTCTTTTTTTCTTCTTTTTCTCTTCTCTTTTTTCTCTCTCTTTTCTTTCTTCTTTTTCTTTTTCCTTTTTTTCTTTCCTTTTCTTTTTCTTTTTCTTTTTCTCTTTTTTTCTCTACTTCTTTCTCTTTTTTCTTCTTTTTTCTTTTCTTTCTCTCTTCCTCTTCTTTTCTTTTCTTTCTCTCTTTTTCTTCTTTTCTTTTCTTCTCTTCTTTCTCTTTCTCTTCTTTTCTTCTTCTTCTTCTTTCTTCTTTCCTCTTTCTTCTTTTCTTCTTCTTCTCCTCTTCTCTTTCTTCTCTTTTTTCTTTCTTCTCTTCTCCTTCTTCTTTCTTTTTTTTCTTCTTCTTTCTCTCTTTTCTTTTACTTTTCTTCTTTTCTTCTTTCTCTTCTTTTCTCTCTTCTCTTCTCTTTCTTTTCTTTCTTCTCTTTCTTTCTTTCTCTTTCTTTTCTTTCTTTTTTCTTTTTCTTTTTCTCCTTTCTCTTCTTCTTCTTCTTTTTTTTCTCTTTCTTTCTTTCTTCTCTTCTCTTTCTCTTTCTTTTCTTCTCTCTTCTTTCTCTTTTCTCTCTTTCTTTTCTTTTTTTCTTCTTCTCTCTCCTTCTTTTTCTTTCTTTCTTTCTTTTTTTCTTCTTCTTCTTTTTTCTTTTTCTTCTTCTTTCTCTTTCTTTTCTCTTCTTCTTTCTTCTTTCTCTCTTTCTTTTTCTTCTTCTTCTTTTCTTCTCTTTCTTTTTTTTCTCTTTCTCTTCTTTTCTTTCTTTCTCTCTTTTCTTTTTCTTTCTTCTTTTTTCTTTTCCTTTTCTCTTCTTTTCTTTTTCTTCTTTTTCTTCTTCTTTTTCTTTCTCTCTCTCCTTTTTTTCTTTCTTCTTCTCTTTTCTTCTTTTCTTTTTTTTTCTTTTCTTTCTTTTCTTTTCTTCTCTCTTTCTTCTTTTTTTCTTTCTTCTTTTCTTCTTTTCTTCTTCTTTCTTTTTCTTTCCTCTCCTTCTCTTCTTCTTTCTTCTTTCTTTTCTTTCTCTTTTTTCTTCTCCTTTTTTTCTTTTCTTCTTCTTCTTCTTCTTTCTCTTTCTTTTTCTCTTTCTTTCTTTTTCTCTCTTCTTTCTTCTCTCTCTTTCTTTTTTTCTTTTTCTTCTTCCTTCTCTTTCTCTTCTTCTCTTCTCTTCCCTTTTCTTTTTCTTCTTTTTCTTTCTTTCTTCTTTTTTCTTCTTTTCTTTTTTCTTCTCTTTCTCCTTTCTTTCTTCTTCTTTTTCTTTCTTTTTTCTTTTCTTCTTTCTTTCTTTTCTTTCTTTCTTCTTCTTCTATTCTTTTTCTTCTTCTTCTTCTTTCTCTTCTTCTTTTCTTTCTTTCTTTCTTTCCTTACTTTCTTTTCTTCTTTCTTCTTTTCTTTTTCTTTTTTCTCTTTCTTCTTTCTCTTCTTTTCTTCTTTTCTTTTTTTTCTTTCTCTTCTTCTTCTCTCTTTCTTCTTTTTTTTTTCTTTCTCTCTTTTTCCTTCTTTTCTTCTTTTTCTCTTTCTTTCTTCTTTCTCTTCTCTTCTTTTTCTTTTCTTTTTTCTCTTCTTTTTCTTTTCTTCTCTTCTTCTTTTCTTTTCTTCTTTTTTCTTCTTTTTTCTTCTCTTTTTCCTCTTCTCTCTCTTCTTTTCTTCTTCTTTCTCTTCTCTTTTTCTCTTTCTTTTTTCTCTTTCTTCTTCTTTCTTTCTTTCTTCTTTTTTCTCTCTTTTTCTTTCTTTTCTTCTCTTTTTTCTCTTCTTCTTTTTCTTCTTTCTCTTCCTTTTCTTCTTTCTTCTTTCTTTCTTCTCTTCTTTTCTTTTCTTTTCTTTTTTCTTCTTCTTCTTCTTCTTTCTTCTTTTTCTTTTCTTCTTCTTTTCTTTTTCTCTTTCTTTCTTCTTCTTTTCTTTCTTTTCTCTCTTCTTCTTTCTTTCTTTCTTTCTTTTCTCTCTTTCTCTCTTTCTTTCTCTTTTTTCTCTTTTCTCTTTTTCTTCTTCTTTCTTTCTTCTTCTCTTCTTTTCTTTCTTCTTTCTCTTTTTCTTTTTTTCTTTCTTTCTTTTTCTTCTTTCTTCTTCTCTTTTTCTCTTTCTTTCTCTTCTTCTTTCTTTTTCTCTTCTTTCTCTTTCTTCTTTCTTCTTCTTTTCCTTCTCTCTTTTTCTTCTTTCTTCTTCCTTTTTTCTTTTCTTTTTTCTTCTCTCTTTCTTCTTTCTTTTCTTCTCTTCTCTCTTTCTTCTTCTTTCTCTTCTTTCCTTTCTTCTTTCTTTTTCTTTCTCTCTCTCTTCTTTTCTTTTTCTCTTCTCTTTCTTTCTTCTTCTTTCTTTTTCTTTTTTCTTTCTTTTTCTCTTTTTCTTTTTTCTTTTCTTTCTTCTTTCCTTTTTTTCTTTTCTTTCTCTTCTTTCTTTCTCTTCTTTTTTTTTCTTTTCTTTTCTTTTCTCTTCTCTCTTTTCTTTTCTCTTCTCTCTTCTCTTCTTTCTCTTCTTTCTTTTCTTTCCTCTTTTTTTCTTCTTTTCTTTTCTCTTTTTCTTTTCTTTCTTCTCTTTCTTTTTTTCTTTTCTTTCTCTTTCTTCTTTTTCTTTCTTTCTCTTTCTTTCTTCTTTTCTTCTTTTTCTTTCTTTCTTCTTCTTTCTTTTTCTTCTTTTTCTCTTCTTTCTTCTTCTTTCTTTCTTCTTTTCTTTTTTTCTTTTTTCTCTCCTTTTTTCTTTCTTTTTTCTTTCTTTCTCTTCTTTTTCTTTTCTTCTTCTTCTTCTTTCTTTTTTCTTCTTCTTTTCTCTTTCTTTTTCTTTTCTTCTTTTCTTCTTTTTCTTTCTTTCTCTTTTTCTTTCTTTTTCTTTCTTCTTCTTTTCTCTTTTCTTTTCTTCTTTCTTTTCTTTTCTCTTTTCTTTTTTCTTTTCTTTTTCTCTTTTCTTCTTTTCTCTCTTTCTCTTCTTTTCTTTTCTTTCTCTTTTTTCTTCCTTTTCTTCTCCTTTCTCTTCTTTTTTTCTCTTTTTCTTCTTTCTTCTTTCTTTCTTTTTCTTCTCTTTTTCTTCTTTTTTTTTCTTCTCTTTTCTCTTCTCTTCTTTCTTTCTTTTTCTTCTTTTTCTTTCTTTCTCTCTTTTTCTTTTCTTTTTCTTCTCTTTCTTCTTCTTCTTTCTTTTCTTTCTCTTCTCTTTCTCTTTTCTCTTTTTTCTCTTTTTCTTTTCTTCTTCTCTTTCTTCTTTCTTTTCTTTTTCTTTTTTTCTCTTCTTCCTTCTCTTTCTTCTTCTTTTCTTCTTTCTTCTTTTCTTCTTTTTCTTCTCTTTTTTCTTCTTCTTCTTTTTCTCTCTCTTTCTCTTTTTCCTTTTTTTCTTTTTCTTCTTTTCTCTCTTCCTCTTTCTCTTTCTTCTTTCTTCTTTTTTTTCTTCTTCTTTTTCTTCTTTTCCTTTCTTCTTCTTCTTTTTCTTTCTCTTTCTTCTCTTTCTTCTTCTTTCTTCTTCCTTCTTTTCTTCTTTCTCTTCTTTTCTTTCTCTTTTCTCTTCTCTTCTTTCTTTTCTTTTTCCTTTTTTTTTTTCTTTCTTTTCTCTTTTCTTTCTTCTTCTTTCTTCTTCTTTTCTTTCTTCTCTTTTTCTTTTCTTTTTCTTTTTCTCTTCTTTTTTTTTCTTCTTCCTTCTTCTCTCTTTTTCTTTTTTTCTTTCTTCTTTCTTTCTTTCTTTCTTTCTCTCTTTCTTTCTCTTCTTCTTTTTTCTTTTTTTTCTTTTCTCTCTTCTTTCTTCTTCTTCTCTTTTTCTCTTCTTTTCTTCTCCTTTCTTTCTTCTTTCTCTTCTTTTCTTCTTTTCTCTTCTTTTTCTTTCTTTTCCTCTTTCTCTCTTTTCTTCTTTTCTCTCTCTTTCTCTTTTTCTTCCTTTTTCTTTCTTCTTTTTCTTCTTTCTTTTCCTTTTTTTCTTCTTCTTTCCTTTTCTCTTTCTTCTCTTTTTTTTCCTTCTTTTCTTTTCTTTTTCTCTCTCTTTTCTCTTTTTCTTTCTTTTCTCTTTCTTTTTTTCTTTTTCTTTTTTTTTTCTCTCTTTCTTTTTCCTTTCTTTTTCTTCTCCTCTCTTCTCCTTCTTTCTTTTTTTCTTTCTTTCTTCTTTTTCTTTCTTTTCTTTTTTTCTTTCTCTCTTTTTCTTCTTTTTTCTTCTTTCTTCTTTTCTTCTCTTCTCTTCTTTCTTTCTCTTTTCTTTCTTTCTCTTTTTTCTTTTTTCTTCTTTTTTCTTTTTTCTTCTTCTTTCCTTTCTTTTTTTCTTCTTTTCTTTTTCTCTCTCTTTCTTCTTTTTCTCTTCTTCTCTTTCTTCTTTCTTTCTTTTTCTCTTTTCTTTCTCTCTTTTTCTTTCTTTCTTTTCTTTCTTCTCTTTTCTTCTTTCTTCTTTCCTTCTTTTTTTTTCTTTCTCTCTTTTCTTTTCTTTCTCTTTTTCTCCTTCTCTTTCTTTTTCTTTCTTTCTTTTTCTTCTTCTTTCTTTCTTTCTTCCTTTCTTTTCTCTCTCTCTTTTTCTTCTTTCTTTCTTCTCTTCTTTTCTTTCTTTTCTTCTTCTTTCTTTCTTTCTTTTTTCTTTTCTCTCTTCTTTCTCTTCTTTCTCTTCTTCTTTTCTTTCTTCTTTTCTCTTTTTTTTCTTTCTTTTCTTTCTTCCTCTTTTTCTCTTTCTTCTTTTCTTCTTCTTCTTTCTCTTTTCTCTCTCTCTTCCTTTCTTTTTCTTTCTTCTTTTTCTTTTTCTTTTCTTTCTCTTCTTCTTTTTCTTTTCTCTTTTTCTTTTTTTTCTTTCTTCTTTCTTTCTTTCTTTTTCTTTTTCTCCTCTTTCTCTTCTTTCTTTCTTCTTCTTCTTTCTCTCTCTTTCTCTTCTTTCTTTCTTCTTCTTTTTTTCTTTTCTTTTCTTCCCTTTTTTTCTTCTTTCTCTCTCTTTCTTTCTTCTTCTTTTCTTTCTTTCTTCTTCCTCTTCTTCTTCTTTCTTCTTTTTTCTTTTCTCTTCTCTTTTTTTCTTCTTCTTTCTTTCTTTTTTTTCTTTCTTCTCTTCTTCTTTTTTCTTTCTTCTTCCTTTTTCTTTCTTTCTTTTTTTTTCTTTCTTTTCTTTTCTTTTTCTTTTCTTTTTCTTCTTTTTCTCTTTTCTTCTTCTTTTCTTTCTTTCTCTCTTTCTTTTCTTCTTCTTTCTTTTCTTTCTTTTTTCTTTCTTCTTCTTTCTTTTCTTTCTTCTTCTCTTTTCTCTCTCTTTTTCTTCTTCTTTCTCTTTTCTTCTCTCTTTTTTCTTTTCTTTTTCTTTTCTTTTTTCTTTCTTTCTTTTTTTTCTTCTCTTTTTCTTCTCTTTTTCTCTCTTTCTTTTTCTTCCTTTTTTCTCTTTCTTTCTCTCTCTCTCTTTTCTCTTCTCTTTTTCTCTCTTCTTTCTTCTCTTTTTCTTTCTTCTTCTTTCTTTTTTCTTTCTTTCTCTTTCTCTTCTTCTTTCCTTTTCTTCTTTCCTTTTCTTCTTCTTTTTCTTTCTTCTCTCCTTCTTTTCTTTCTCTTCTCTTTTTCCTTCTTCTTTCTCTTTTTTCTTTTTTCTTCTTTTTCTTTTTCTTTTCTCTCTTCTTCTTCTCTTTCTTTTTCTTTCTCTCTTTTCTCTTCTTCTTCTTTTCTTCCTTTCTCTTCTCTTTCTTCTTTTCCTTTCTTTTTTCTTCTTCTTTCTTTCTTTTCTTTCTTTTCTTCTTTTCTCTTCTTTTTTTCTCTTTTCCTTTTCTTTCTTCTCTTTCTTCTTTTCCTTTCTCTTTTTCTTCTTTCTCTTTCTTTCTTTTCTTCCTTCTTTCTTTCTTTCTTCTCCTTCTTTCTTCTTTTCTCTTTTTTCTCTTTCTTCTTTTTCTCTTTCTCTCTCTTTTTTCTTTCTCTCTTTCTTCTCCTTTCTTTTCTTTCTTTTTTTCTCTCTTTCTTTTCTTCTCTTCTTTCTTTCCTTCTTCTTCTTCTTCTTCTTCTCTTCCTTCTTTTCTTCTTTTTTTCTCTTTTTCTTCTCTTCTTCTTTTCTTTTCTTCTTCTCTTTCTTTTTTCTTTTTTCTCTTTTATTCTTTTTTCTTCTCTTTCCTTCTCTTCTTCTTCTTTTCTTTCTTCTTTTTTCTCTTTTTCTCTTTCTCTTTCTCTTCTTTTCTTTTTTTCTTTCTTTCTCTCTTTCTTTCTTCTCTCTTTCTTTCTTTCTTTCTTCTTCTCTCTTCTTCTTTTTCTTTTTCTTTCTTCTTTCTTCTTTCTTTTCTTTTTTCTCTCTCTTTTTTTTCTTTCTTCTTCTTTCTTCTTCTTCTTCTTCTTCTTTCTCTTCTCTTCTTTTCTTTTCTTCTCTCTTCTTTCTTTTCTTTCTTTTTTTTTCTCTCTTTTTTTCTTTCTTTTCTCTATCTCTTTCTTTTTTTCCTTTCTTTTTTTCTCTTTCTTCTTCTTTCTTCTTTTCTTTTCCTCTTCTTTTCTTCTCTCTCTCTTTCTCTTTTCTTTTCTTCTCTTCTCTTCTTTCTCTTTCTTATTTTCCTTTTTTCTCTTCTTTTTCTTTTCTCTTTCTCTTTCTTTTTCTCTTTTCTTTCTTTTTCTTTCTCTTTCTTCCTTTTCTTCTTTTTCTTCTTTCTCTTTTCTTTTTTTCTTTTTTCTTTTTTCTCTTTTCTCTTTTTTTTCTTTCTTTCTTCTTCTCTTCTTCTTCCTTTCTTTTCTCTTCTTTTCTCTTCTTTTCTTCTTTTCTTCTTTCTTCTTTCTCTTTTCTTTTCTTTTTTCTTTTCTCTCTTTCTTTTCTTCTATCTTTTTTCTTCTCTCTTCTTCTCTCTCTCTCTTTTTCTTTTTTCTCTTTTTTCTCTTTCTTCTTTTCTTATTCTTTCTTTCCTTCTTCTTCTTCCTTTTTCTTCTTTTCTTTCTTTCTTCTCTTCTTCTTTTTTTTTCTCTTTCTCTTCTTTTCTCTTCTCTTTCTCTTCTTCTTTCTTTTCTTCTCTTTTCTTCTTCTTCTCTCTTTTCTTTCTTTTCTTCTTTTCTTTCTTCTTTCTTTCTTTTCCTTCTTCTCTCTTTTCTTCTCTCTTTCTTTCTTTCTCTTTTCTTCTTCTTTTCTCCTTCTTTTTTCTTCTTTCTTCTTCTTTTTTTTTTTCTTCTTCTCTTCTTCTTTCTTTCTTCTTTTCTTTCTCTTTTTTCTTCTTTCTCTCTTCTTCTTTTTTTTCTTTTCTTTTCTTCTTTTTATTCTTTTTCTTCTCTCTTTCTTTTTCTTTTTTTTTCTTCTTCTCTTTTTTTTCTTCTTTCTTCTTTTCTTTCTTATTCTTTTTTTCTCTTCTCTTTCTTTCTTCTTTCTTTCTTTTCTTTCTCTCTTTTCTCTCTCTTTTTTCTTCTTTCTTTCTTTCTTCTTCTTTTTTTCTCTTTCCTTCTTTTCTTCTTTCTTTCTTTCTTTCTTTTTTTTCTTCTTCTTTTTTTCTTTTCTTTTCTTCTCTCTTTCTTCTTCTTCTTCTTTCTTCTTTTCTCTTCTTTCCTTTTTCTTCTTTTTTCTTTTCTCTTTCTTTTTCTTTTTCTTCTATCTCTTTCTCTTTTTTCTCTTTCTTCTTTCTTCTTCTCTTTCTTCCTTTCTTTCTTCTTTCTTCTTCTTTCTTTTTTCCTTTTTTTTCTTCTTCTCTTCTATTCTTCTTTTTTCTTTTCTCTCTTCTTTCTTTCTTTCTCTTTTCTTTCTTTTCTTCTCTCTTTTCTCTCTTTCTTTTCTTTTTTTCTCTTTTCTTTTTCTTTTTCTTTCTATCTTTTCTTCTTTCTCTTCTTCTTTTTCTTTTCTTTTTTCCTCTCTTTCTCTCTTTCTCTCTTTCTTTTTTTTCTTTTTCTTTTTCTCTTTTCTTTTCTCTCTTTTCTTTTTTCCTTCTTCTTTCCTTTTCTTTTCTCTCTTTCTTCTCTCTTTCCTTCTTTCTTTCTTTTTTCTTCTTTTTTTTCTTTTTTTTCTTTTTTTTCTTTTTCTTCTTTTTCTTCTTTTTCTTCTTTTTCTTCTTCTTTTTTTTTTTCTCTTCCTTCTCTTTTCTTTTCTCTTTCTTTTCTTCTTTCTCCTTCTTCTTTTTCTTTTTTTCTTTTCCTTTTTTCTTCTTCCTCTTCTTTTTCCTCTTCTCTCTCCTTTCTTTTCTTTTCTCTTTTTCTTTTTCTATCTTTCTCTCTCTTTCTTTCTTTCTCTTTTCTTTTTCTCTTCTCTTTTTTTTCTCTTCTTCTTTTCCTCTTCTCTTCTCTTTTTCCTTCTTTTCTTTTCTCTTCCATCTTCCTCTTTTTTTTTCTTTCTCTTCTTTTTTCTTTTTCTCTTTTCTTCTCTTTTTTTCTCTTTTCTCTCTATCTTCTTCTTTTTCTTTTTCTTCTTTTTCTTCTTTTCTTTCTTTCTCTTCTCTTTCTTTCTTCTTTTTTTTCTTTCTTCTTTTCTTTCTCTTCTTCTTTCTCTTTTTCTTCTTTTTTCTTCTTCTTCTTTCTCTTCTTCTTTTCTTCTTTTTTTTTCTTCTTTCTTCTTTTCTTTTCTCTCTTCTTTTTTCTTTTCTTTTTTTCTTCTTTCTCTTTCTCTTTCTTTTTTTCTTTCTCTCTTCTTCTTTCTCTTCCTTCTTCTTTTTCTCTTCTTTCTTTTTTTTCTCTTTTCTCTTCTTTTCTTTATTTCTTTCTCTATTTCCTTCTCTGTTTCTTCTTCTTCTTTCTCTTCTTTTTTCTTTTCTCTTTCTCTCCTTTTCTTTTCTTCTTCTCCTTCTTTCTTTCTTCTTCTTCTTCTTTTTTTCTCTCTCTTTTTTCTTTCTCTTTTTTTCTTCTTCTTTTTTCTTTTCTTTCTTCTCTTCTTCTTTCTTTTTCTTTTCTCTCTTTTTTCTTCTTTCTTCTTCTCTTTCTTTTCTTTCTTTTCTCTTTCTTTCTTCTTTCTTTCTTTTATTTCTTTTTTTTTTCTTTCTTTCTATCTTTTTTCTTCTTCTCTTTTTTTTCTCTTTTTTTTTCTCTTTCTTCTCTTCTTCTTTTCTTTTCCTTTCTTTCTTCTTTTCTTCTTCTTTTTCTTCTCTTTCTCTTCTCTTCTCTCTCTTCTTTTTTCTTTTCTTTTTCTTTCTTTTTTCTTTTCTTTCTTTTCTTCTTCTTCTTTTCTTCCTTTCTTTTTCCTTCTTCTTCTTCTCTTTCTTTCTTTTTTCTTCTTCTTTTCTTTTTCTTTCTTCTTCTTCTCCTTCTTCTTTTCTTTCCTTCTTTTTCTTTTTCTTTTTCTCTTTCTTCTTCTTTTTCTTCTCCTTCTTCCTTCTTTTCTTTCTTTTTCTTATTCTTTTTTTTCTCTCTTTTTTCTTCTTTTCTTCTTTCTTTTCTCTCTTTCTTTCTTTCTCTCTTTTCTCTTCTCTTCCTTTTCTTTTCTTTCTTTTCTTCTTTTCTTTTTTTCTTCTTTTTTTCTTCTTTTCTTTTTCTTCTTTTTTTTCTTTCTCTGTTTCTTCTTCTTCTTCTTCTCTTCTTTCTTCTTCTTTTTCTCTTTTCTTTCTTTCTCTTTTTCTTTTCTTTCTTCTTTTTCTCTTTTCTTCTTCTTCTCTTCTTTTTTTCTCTCTCTTTTTCTTCTTTCTCTTCTTCTTCTTTCTTTTTCTCTTTCTTTCTTCTTCTTTTTCTTTCTTTCTTCTCTCTCTTTTCTCTTCTTTCTTTTTCTTTTCTCTTTCTTCTCTTCTTTTCTTCTTTCTTTTTTTCTTCTTCTTCTTTTTTTCTTTCTTCTTTTTTATCTTTCTTCTCTTCTTCTTCTTTCTTTTCTTTTCTTCTTTTTTTTCTTTTCTCTTTTTTTTCTTTTCTTCTTCTTTTCTTTCTTATTCCTCTTCTCTTCTTTTCTTTTCTTCTTCTTTCTCTTTTCTTCTTCTTCTTCTTTCTTCTTTCTTTCTTCTCTCTCTCTTTCTCTTTCTTCTTTCTTATTTTTTCTCTCTTTCTCTCTTTTCTCTCTTTTTTCTTCTCTTTTCTTTTCTTCTTCTCTTTCTTGTTTCTCTTTTTTTCTTTCTTTTCTTTCTTTTTTTCTTCTCTTTTATTTTTTTCTTCTTTCTCTTCTTTCTTATTTCTTTCTTCTTCTCTTTCTTTTTTTCTTATTTTCTTCTTTTCTTCTCTCTTTCTTTCTTTCCTCTTCTTTTCTTTTTCTTTTTTCTCTATCTTTTTATCTTTCTTCTTTTCTCTCATCTTTCTTTTCTTTTTTTTTCTTTTCTTTTCTCTCTTTTCTTCTTTTCTTCTTCTTTCTTCTTTTTTCTCTTTTTCTTCTTCTTTTCTTCTTCCTTTTTTCTTTTCTTTTTTTTCTTTTTTTTCTTCTTCTTTTTCTTCTTTTTATTCTTTTTCTTCTTCTTTTCTCTCTCTTCTTTTTCTCTTTTCTTTCTTTCTTTTTCTCTCTTCTTTCTCTTCTTTCTTCTTTTCTCTTCTCTCCTCTCTTTTTCTTTCTTTCTTTTTTCTTTATTTCTTTTTTTTCTCTTTTTCTTTTTTTCTTTTTCTTTTTCTTTTTCTTCTCTCTTTTCTTTTTTTTCTCTTTTCCTTCTTCTCTTCTTTCTTTCTCTTTCTCTCTCTCTCTCTTTCTTCTTTCTTTTTCTCTTCTTTCTTTCTTTCTTTTTTTTTCTCTTTCTTTTTCTCTCTTTCTTTTTCTTTCTTTTCTTTCTTCTTTCTTTTTTTTCTTCTTTTCTTCTTCTTCTTTCTCTTTTTCTTTCTTCTCCTTTTCTTTCTCTCTTTTTTTCTTCTTCTTCTCTCTTTTCTTTTTTCTCCTCTTTCCTTTCTTCTTTTTCTTTCTTTCTTTCTCTTCTTTTTCTTCTTCTTCTTTCTTTCTTCTCTTTTCTTTCTCTTCTTTCTCTTTCTTCTTTTCGCTTTTTCTTCTTTTTCTTTCTTCTTTCTTTTTCTCCTCTTCTTTTCTCTTTCTTCTTTTTCTTCTTTTCTTCTTTTTCTTCTTTTTTCTTCTTTTTTCTTTTTCTTTCTTTCTCTACTTTCTCTCTTCTTTTCCTTTCTTTCTTTCTTTTCTTTTCTCTTCTCTTCTTTCTTCTTATTTTTCTTCTTTTTTCTTCTTTCCTTTCTCTTCTCTCTTCTTCTCTTTTTTCTCTTCTTCTTTCCTTCTCTTCTCTCTTCTTTTCTTCTTTTTCTTCTTTGTTCTTTACTTTTTCTTTCTTTTCTTTTCTTCCTCTCTTCTTTCTTCCTCTCTTCTTCTCCTCTTTCTTCTTTTTCTTCTCTTCCTCCCTTTCTTCTCTTTCTTTTTCTTTCTCTTTTCTTCTTTTTCTTCTTTTTCTTTTCTCTTCTTTCTCCTTCTTCTCTTCTCCGTCTTTCCTCTCTCCTCTTCTTTTTCTTTCTCTATTTCTTTCCTCTTCTTTTTTTCTTTTCTTTCTCTTTTTCTTCTTTTTTCTCTTCTTTCTTTTCTCCTTTTCCTTATTCTTTCTCTTCTCTTTTCTTCTCTCTCTTTAACTCTCTCTTTCCTCTCTCTCTCTCATTCTCTTCTCCTTTCTTTCTTTTCTATCTTCTCTTTCCTTCTATCTTCTTCTTCTTCTCTTCTCTTTCTTTCTCTTCTTTTCTTCTTCTTTCTTCTCTTTCACAAACCTTTACTTTTCTCTTCTCTTCTTTCTTTTCTTTCTTTTTCCTTCTTCTCTTTCTCTCTCTCTTTCTTCTGTTCTTTCTTTTCTTTCTTTCTTCTTTTCTTTTTCTCTCTCTCTTTCTCTTTTCTTCCCTTTTCTTCTTCTTTTTTCTTTTCTCTCTTTCTTCTTCTATTTTTCTCGTCTTCTTTTCTCCTCTTCTCTTCTTCTTTCTTCTTTTCCTTTTTTCTTCTTCTTCTTTTCTTTCTTTCTTTTTTCTCTTCTTTCTTCTTTTCTTCTTCTCTTCTCTTCTTCTCCTTTTTTTTTTTTTTCTTCTCCCTTCTCCTTCTTCTCTCTTCCCCTTTCTTCCTTTCCTTTTCTCTTCTCTCTTCTTTTCCTCTTTCTTTTTTCTCTCCTTTCTTCCTTTTTCTTCCCCTTTCTTCTTTCTTTTCTTTTCTTTTTCTTCTCTTTCTCTTTCTTCTTTTCCTCTTCTTTCTTTCCTCTTTTTCTTCTTTTTTTTCTTCTTTTCTCTTTCTTTTTATCTTCTCTTCTTTTTTTTCTCTTCTTTCTTTTTCTTTTCTTTCTCTCTTTCTTTCTTTTCTCTTTCTTATTTCTCTCTTCTTTTTTCTTTCTTTCTTCTTTTCTCCTTCCTTCTTCTCTTTCTTCTCTTCTTTTCTCTCTTTTTTTTCTTCTTTTTTTCTTCTTCTTCTTTTCTCTCTCTTTCTTCTTATCTTTTTTTCTACTTTCTTCTTCTTCTTTCTCTCCTTTTCTTTTCTCTTTTCTTCTTCTCTTTCTTCTTTCTTTCTTCCTTTTTTTCTTTTCTCTTCTTCTTTTTCTTTTCTTTCCTTTTCTTTTTCTCTTCTTTCTCTCCTTTCTTTTTCTTCCTTCTTCCTTTCTTCTTCTTTTCTCTTCTCTCTTTTCTTTTTCTTTTTCTTTTCTTTCTCTTCTTTTTTTCTTTTCTCTTTCTCTTTTTTCTTTTCTTCTTTCTTTCTGTTTTTTCTTTTTCTTCTTTCTCTCTTCTCTTTTCTCTTTTTTTTCTTTTTATCTTTTCTTCTTCTCCCCTCTACTTTCTTTTCTTTCTCTTTTCCTTTCTTTCTCTCTTTTTCTCTTTTTCTTTTTCTCTTCTTTTCTTCTTTCTCCCTCTTCCCCTTTTTCTTCTTTTTTCTTTATTCTTTTCTTTCTTTTCTTTTCTTTTCTCTTTCTTTTTTCTTCTCTCTTTCTCTCTCTTCTTCTCTTTCTTTCCCTTCTTCTCTCTTTTTTCTTTTTTCTTTTTCTTTCTCTTTCTTTTTCTTCTTTTCTCTCTTCTCTTTCTTTTCTTTTCCTTTCTTTTCTTTTTTTTTTCCTCTTTCTTTTCTTCTTCTTCTCTTTTCTTCTTTCTTCTTCTCTCTTTCTTCTCTTCTTTTCTTTCTTTTTCTTTTTTTCTTTCTCTTTTTCTTTCTTCTTTCTTCTTCTTTTCTTCTTTCTTTCTTCCCTCTTTTCTTTTTCTTCTTTTTCTTTCTTCTTTTTTCCTCTTTTTCTTCTTCCTTTCTTTTTTTCTTTTTCTTCTTTCTTTTCTTTCTCTTTTTTCTCTTTTCTTCTTCTCTTCTGTTCTCTTTTCTTCTTCTCTTTTCTTTCTTTCTTCTTTTCTTTTTTTTCTTCTTCTTTTTTCCCTTTTTCTTTTTCTCTCTTCTTTTCTTCTTCTTTTTCTTTCTTTCTTTCTCTTTCTTCTTCTCTTCTTTTCTTTTCTTTCTTCTTTCTTCTTTTCTTTTCTTCTTTTCTTTTTTCTCTTTTTCTCTCTCTTCTTTTTCTTCTTCTTTCTTCTCTCTCTTTTTTCTCTTCTCTTCTTTCTCTTCTTTCTTTTTTCTTCTCTTTTCTTTTTCTTTCTTTCTTTTTCTCTTCTTTCTTCTTCTCTTTCTCTTTTTTTTCTCTTCTCTCTTTTTTTCTTTTTTTTTTTTTTTCTCTCTTCCTCTTCTTCTTCTTTTTCTTTTTTCTTTTTTTCTTTTCTTTTTTTTCTTCTTCTTTTTCTTTTCTCTCTCTCTTCTCCTTCCTTTCTCTTTTTTCTTTCTTCTTCTTTCTTTTCTCTTCTTTTTCTCTTTCTTTCTCTTTCTTCTTTTTTCTTCTTTCTCTTTCCTTCTTTCTTCTTCTTTTTCTGTTCTTCTTCTCTTTTCTTCTCTTCTTCTCTTCTTTCTTTCTTCTTCTTTTCTTTTCTTCTTCCTTCTTTCTTTTTCTTCTTTCTTCTTTTCTCTTCTTTCTTTCTTTTTTTCTTCTTCTTTTTCTTTCTTCTTCTCTTTTTATCTCTTCTTCTTTCTTCTTTTGTTTCCTCTTCTTTTTCTTCTTTTCTTCTTTTCTTTCTCCTTCTTTCTCTTCTTTTTTCTTTCTTTCTTCTTCTCTCTCTTTTCTCTTTCTTTTTTTCTTCTTTCTTTTTCTCTTTTCTCTTTCTTCTTTTTCTTTCTTTTCTTCTTCTTTTTTTTCTTCTCTTCTTTCTTTCTTCTTCTTCTCTTCTCTCTTTTTTCTCTTCCTTCTTTTCTTTCTTCTCTTTTTTTTTCTTCTTCTCTTCTTTTCTTTTCTCTTTCTTTCTCTTTCTCTTTCTTTTTTCTTCTTTTCTCTTTCTTTCCTCTCTTTTCTTTCTTCTTCTTTCTTTTCTTCTTCTTTTTCTCTTTCTTTTTTCTTCTTTTCCTTCTTGTCTTTCTTTCTTTTTCTTCTCTTCTCTTTCCTTCTTTTCTTTTTTCTTCTTTTCTTCTCTTCTCTTTTTTTCCTTCTTTCTTCTCTTCTTTTTTTTCTCTCTTCTCTCTTTCTTCTCTCTTCTTCTTCTTTCTCTCTTTTCTTTTCTTCTTTTTCTTCTTTCTTATTCTCCTTCTTTTTCTCCTTTTTCTTTTTTCTTCTTCTTTTCTCTCTTTCTTTTTTTTCTCTCTTCCTTTTCTTTCTCTTTCTTCTCTTTTCTTTTCTTCTCTTCTTTTTCTTCTCTTTTTCTTTTTCTTTCTTCTTTTCTCTTTTTCTTCTTCTCCTTTCTCTTTTCTTCTTTTCTTCTTTCTTCTTTCTTCTTTCTTTCTCTTCTCTTCTTTTTCTTTTCTTTTCTCTTTTCTTTCTTTCTTTCTCTTCTTTTCTTCTTTCTTCTTCTTCTTCTTCCTTTGTTCTTTTCTTTCTTTTTCTTCTTTTTCTTTCTTCTTCTTTCTTCTTTCTTTCTTTTCTTCTCTTTCTTTTTTCTTTTCTCTCTTCTCTTCTTTTCTCTCTTCTCTTCTTCTTCTCCTTCTTTTTCTTTTCTCTTCTTCTTTTTCTTCTTTTCTTTTTCTTTTCTCTTTCTTTTTCTCTTCTTTTTTCTTTTTCTTCTTTCTTTTCTTTTCTTCTTTTCTTTCTTTCTTTTTTCTTCTTTCTCTTTTCTTTCTCTTCTTTCTTTTTCTCTTTCTCTTTTTTTTCTTTTTTTTCTTCTTTTTCTTCTTCTCTTCTCTTTTCTCTTTCTTTCTCTCTTCTTTCTTTCTTTTTCTTTTCTTTTCTTCTCTCTCTTTTTTTCTTTTTCTTCTTCTCTTTTCTCTCTTCTTTTTTTCCTTTTTTTTTTCTTTCTTTTCTCTTCTTCTTTTTCTTTCTCCTTCTCTTTTCTCTTCTTTTCTTTTTTTTCTCTCTCTTTCTTTTTCTTTTTTCTCTTCTTTTCTTTTTTTTTTCTTTCTTTCTCTTTTCTCTCTTTCTTTCTTCTTTCTTTTTCTTTTCTTTTCTTCTTTTTTCTCTTCTTTTTTCTTCTTTTTTTCTCTTATCTTCTTTCTTTTTTCTTCTTTCTTTCTTTTCTTCTCTTTCTTTCTCTCTTTTTCTTCTCTCTTTCTCTCTTTCTCTTTCTTTCTTTCTCTCTTTCTTCTTTCTTCTTTTCTTCTTTCTACTCTCTTTCTCTTTCTTCTTTTTTCTCTTATTCTTTCTTCTTTCTTTTTCTTTCTTTCTTTCCTTTCTTCTTCTTCTTTTTCTTTTCTCTTTCTTTCCTTCTTTTCTCTCTTCTTTTTCTTTTTTCTTTCTTCTTTTTTCTCTTCTCTCTTTCTTCCTTTCTTTCTTCTTTTTCTCTTCTTTTTTCTTTTTTTTTATCTTTCTCACTTCTTTCTCACTTTCTTCTTTTTTCTTTCTCTTTCTCTTCTTTTCTTCTTCTCTTTTTTCTTTCTTCTTTCTTTTTCCTCTTTTGTTTTCTTTCTTTTTCTTTCTTCTTTTTCTTTCTTCTCTTCTTCTCTTTTCCTCTCTTCTTTCCTTCTTTCTTCTTTTTCTCTCTTCTTTCCTCTTCTCTTCTCTTTTTTTCTCTTTTTCTTCTTCTTTTTTTCTTTTCCTCTTTTTCTTTATTCTTTCTTCTTCTCTTCTCTTCTTTCTTCTTCTTTCTTTTCTTTCTTTCTTCTTTCTCTTCTTTCCTTTTTTCTTTCTTCTTTCTCTTTTTCTTTCTTTCTTCTTTTTTTTCTTCCTCTTTTTTTCTCTTCTTCTTCCTTTCTCTTTTTTCTCTTCTTTCTCTCTTCTCTTCTCTTCTTTTTTCTTTTCTTCTTTTTTCTTCCTTTTTCTTCTCTTTCTCTTCTTCTTCTTTTCTTTCTCTTCTCTTTCTTTTCTTCTTTTTCTCTCTTTCTTTCTTTCTTCTTCTCTTTTTTTCTTTCTTCTTTTTCTTTTCTTTCTTCTCTTTTGTTTCTCTTCTTTCTTTTCCTTTTCTTTTTCTCTTTTCTTCTTTTTTTCTCTTTCTCTCTTCTTTTTCTCTTTCCTCTTTCTCTTTCTTTCTTTTTCTCTTTCTTTTTTCTTTCTTTATTCTTCTTCTTTTTTTTTTCTTTTTTCTTTTTTCTTTCTTTTTTTTCTTTCTTTCTTTCTCTTTTTTTCTTCTCTTTCTTTCTTCTTTTCTTCTTCTTTTCTCTCCTTTCCTCTCTTTTCTCTTTCTCTCTTTTTTTCTCTTCTTTCCTCTTTTCTTTTCTCTTTCTTTCCCTTTTCTTTTTTCTCTTCTTTTTTCTTTCTCTCTTTTTTTTCTTTTTCTCTTCTTTTTTTTCTTCTTTCTTTTCTTTCTTTCTTCTTCTCTCTCTTCTTTTCTTCTTTCTTTTCTTTTCTTTTCTTTTCTTCTTTCTTTTTCTCTTTCTTTTTTCTTTTTTCTCTTCTTTTTTTTCTCTTTCTTTTCTTTTTTCTTCTCTTTTCTTTCTTTTTTCTCTTATTTCTTCTCTTTTCTTTTTCTTTCTCTTTTCTCTCTTTCTCTTTTTTCTCTTTTTTCTTTTTCTTCCTTCTCTTCTTCTCCTTTCTTTTTCTTTTTCTTTGTTCTTTCTCTCTTCTTTTTTCTTTCTTTTCTTTTTTTTCTTTCTTTCTTCTCTCCTTTCCTTTTTCTTTTTCTTCTCTTTCTTTCTCTTTTTTCTCTTTTTCTTTCTCTCTCTTCTTCTCTTTTCTCTCTTCTTTTCTTTTTTTTTTCTATTTCTTTCTTCTTTTTTTTTCTTTCTTTTTTTCTTCTCTTCTTTTTCTTTCTCTTTTCTCTCTTCTTCTCTTTTTTTTCTTGTTCTTCTTTCTCTTCTTTTTCTTTTCTTCTCTTTCTCTTTCTTCTTTCTTCTTTTCTTCTTCTCTTTCTTTCCTCTTCTTTTTTCTCTTATTTCTTCTCTCTCTCTTTCTCTTTTTTTTTCTTATCTTTTCTCTTCTTTCTTTCTTCTTTCTTTTTCTTCTTTTCTTTTTTCCTTTTTTTTTTTCTTTTCTCTTTTTTTTCTTTTTTCTTCTTTTTTCTTCTCTTTCCTCTTTTCTTTTTCTTCTTCTTTTTTTCTCTTTTCTTTTATCTCTTTGTTTTTTTTTCTCTCTTTCTCTTCTTCTTTCCCTTTCTTTTTCTCTTTTTTTCTCTTTCTTTCTCTATTCTTTCTCTTTCTCTTTTTCTCTTTCTCTTCTCTTTTTTCTTTTCTCTTTTCTTCTTCTTCTCTTCTTTTTCTTTTCTCTCTTCTCTCTTTTTCTTCTTCTTTATTTTCTTCTCTCTTTTTTCTTCTTTTCTTTCTTTTTCTCTTTTCTCTCTTTCTTCTTTTTTTCTCTTTTCTTCTTTTCCTTTTCTCTTCTTTTTTCTTTCTTTTTCTTCTTTTCTTCTTTTCTCTCTTTCTCTCTTTTTTTCTTCTCTTCTTCTTTTCTCTTCCTTTCTCTCTCTTTTCTTTTTCTCTTTTTTCTCTTCTTTCTTTCTCTTCTCTTCTTTCTTCTTTCTTTCTTCCCTCTCTTTTCTTTTCTTCTTTCTTTTTCTTTTTTCTTTTCTTTTTTCTTCTCTTTTTTTTCTTCTTTTTTTTCTCTTTTTCTTTTCTCTTTCTTTCCTTTCCCTTTTCTTTCTTTTTTTCTTTTCTCTTTCTTATTTTCTTTTTCTTCCTCTTCTCTCTTCTTTTTTTCTCTTTTTCTTCTTTTTTTTTCTCTTTTCTCTTTTTCTTTCTTTTTCTTTCTTTTTCTCTTTCTTTTTCTCTTTCTTTTTCTCTTCTTTTCTCTTTTCTTCTTTCTTTTTTTCTTCTTTCTTCTTCCTTCTTTCTTTCTTTCTTTTTCTTCTTCTTCTTTCTTCCTTTCTTCTTTTCTTCTCTCTTTCTTTTCTTTCCTTTTCTCTTCTTTTTCTTTCTTTCTCTTTCTTCTCTCTTCTCTTCTTTTCTCTTTCTTCTTTCTTTTTCTTTCTTCTTTTTTGTTCTTTTTTCCTTCTTTCTTTCTTTTTTCTTCTTCTCTCTTTCTTCTTCTTCTTCTTCTTTCTTTCTCTTCTTTCTTTTCTTCTTCTCTTCTTCACTTTTTTTCTCTTCTTTCTTTCTTTCTTTTTTCTTTCTTCTTTTCTTTTCTTTTTCTCTTCTTTCTTCTTCTTCTCTTTTTCTTCTCTTTTTTCTTTCTTTTTTCTTTTTTTCTTCTTTCTTTCTCTTCTCTTTCTTTTTTCTTTTCTCTTCTTTCTTTCTTCTTCTTTTCTTTTTCTTCTTCTTCTCTCCTTCTTTTTCTTTCTTTTCTTCTTCTTCTCTCTTTTCTTTTCTTTCTTTCTCTTTTCTTCTTTCTCTTCTTCTTCTTTCTTTTTCTTTTCTTCTTTTCTTCTTTCTTTTCTTTTCTTCTCTTTTCTCTCTTCTTTCTTCTTTCTTTTTTCTTTCTTTTTTTCTCTTCTTTTTCTCTTTCTTTCTCTCTTTTCTTCTCTCTTCTTTTCTCTTCTCTTTCTTCTTTTCTTTCTTCTCTTTTCTTTCTCTTTCTTTTCTTCTCTCTTCTCTTCACTTTCTTTTTTCTTTCTTCTTCTTTTTTCTCTTTCTTTTTCCTTCTTCTTTTCTTCTCTTTCTCTTTTTCTTCTCTCTTCTTTTTTTTTTCTCTTTTTTTTCTTCTTTCTTTCTTCTTTTTTATCTATTTCTTTTTTTTCTTCTTTTTCTTCTTTTTCTTCTTTTTTTTCTTTTTCTTTTCTTTCTTTTTCTTCTTCTTTTTTTCTCTTTCTTCTTTTCTTTCTTTTCTCTTTCTCTCTTTTCTTTTTTCTCTTTTTTTCTTCTTCTTCTTCTTTCTCTTCTCTCTCTTCTTCTCTTTTTCTTTTTTTCTTCTTTCTTTTTTTTCTCTTTTTTTTTTCTCTCTCTTTCTCTCTTTTTTCTCTTCCTTCTTCTTCTTTCTCTTTTCTCTTTTTCTTTCTCTCTCTTTTCTTCTCTTTCTTTCTCTCTTTCTCTCTCTCTTCTTTCTCTCTTTCTTCTTTTTTCTTTTTTTCTTTCCTTTCTTTTTCTCTTCTTCTTCTCCTTTTTCTTTTTTCTCTTCTCTTTTTCTTCTCTTTTTCTCTTTCTCTTTCTTCTTTCTTCTTTTTTCTTTTCTTCTTCTTCTTTTTTTTTTTTTCTTTTTTTCTCTCTTCTTCTCTTCTTTTTCTTCTTCTTTCTTCTTCTTTCTTTTCTTTTATTTTTCTTTTCTTCTTTCTTCTTTCTTCTTCTCTTTCTCTTTTTTTCTTTCTTTTTTCTTTCTTCTCTCTCTTCTTTCTCTTTCATCTTTTCTTCTTTTCTCTCTTTCTTTTTTTTCTTTTTCTTCTTTTTCTTCTTTTTTTCTCTCTTTCTTCATTCTTTCTTTCTTTTCTTTTCTTCTTCTTTTTTTTTTTCTTCTTTCTTTTTCTTTTTCTTTTCTCTTTTCTTCTTTCTTATTCTTTTTCTTCTTTTTCTTCTTTCTTTCTTTCTTTTTTTCTTCTCTTCCTCTTTTCTTTCTTCTTCTTCTTTCTCTTCTTTTCTTCTCTTCTTTTTTTTTTCTCTTTTTTTCTTCTCTTTTTCTTTCTTCTTTTTCTCTTTTCTCTTCTCTTTCTTCTTTCTTTTCTCTCTTCTTTTTTCTCTCTTTTTCTTCTCTTTCTTCTTTCTCCTTTTTCTTCTCTTCTTCTCTTTTTTTTTCTCTCCTTTTTTTTCTTCTTTCTCCTTTCTTTCTCTTCTCTTTTTCTTTCTCTTTTCTCTTCTTTTCTTTCTTCTCTTTCTCCTTTTCTTTTTTTTCTCTTCTTTCTTTTCTTTCTTCTCTCTTTTCTTCTATTTCTTTTTTTTTTTTTTTTCTTCTTCTCCTCTTTTCTTTCTTTTCTCTTTTCTTCTTTTCTCTTTTTCTTCTCCTTCTTTTCTTCTTTTTTCTTTCCTTTCTCTTCTTCTTTTTTTTTTTCCTTCTCTCTTCTTTCCTTCTTTCTTTTTCTTCTTTCTTTTCTCTTTTTTTCTCTTTCTTTTTCCTTCTTCTTTCTTTTTTCTTTCTCTCTTTCTTTCCTTTTCTCTCTTTCTTTTCTCTTTTTCTCTTTTCTTTCTTCTTTCTTTCTTCTTTTCTTTTCTCTTCTCTTTCTTTTCTCTTTTTTTTTCTTTTCTCTTCTTTTTTCTTTTTTTTCTTTCTTTTTTCTTTTCCTTTTCTTCTTTCTTCTCTCTTTCTCTCTCTTTTTTCTTCTCTCTTTTCTCTTTCTTCTTCTTTTTCTCTTTTTCTTTTCTTCTCTCTTTTTTCTTTTTTTCTTTTTTTCTTTCTCTCTCTTTTCTTCTCTTTCTCTCTCTCTCTCTTTTCTTTTTCTTTTCTTTTCTTTCTTTTTCTTTTCTCTTCTTTTCTTTTCTTCTTTCTTCTCTTTCTTCTTCTTTTTTATTTCTCTTTTTTTCTCTTTTCTTCTCCTCTCTTTGTTTTCTTTTCTCTTTTCTCTCTCTTTTCTCTTTTTTTCTCTCTTTTCTCTTCTTCTTCTTCTCCTTTTTTTCTCTTCTTTCTTTTCTTCTTCTCTTTTTTTCTTTCTTTTTTTTTTTTTTTCTTTCTTTTTTTTTTCTTTTCTTTTTCTTTCTTCCTTCTCTTTTTTTTCTTTTTTCTTTTTTTTTTTTCTTTTTTTTTCTCTCTCTTTTCTCTTTTTTCTTTCTTTCTTTTTCTTCTTTTTTTCTTTCTTCTCTTTTCTTCTCTCTTCTTTTCTCTCTCTTCTTTTCTTCTTTCTCTTCTTTTCTTTCTCTTCTTTCTTCTTCTTCTTTCTTTTCTTCTCTCTTTCTCTTTTTTTCCTTTTTTCTCTTCTTTCTTTCTCTTTTTTCTCTTTCTTTTCTTCTTCTCTTCTCTTCTTTCTTTTTCTTCTCTTTTCTCCTTCTTCTTTCTTTTCTTCTTTTCTTCTCTTCTCTTTCTTCTTTTTTTCTTTCTTTTCTCTTTTCTTTTTTTCTTTTTCTTTATTTTCTCTCTCTTTCTCTTCTCCTTCTTCCTTTTTTTCTTCTCTTCTCTTTCTTTTTTCTCTCTTTTCTCTTCTTTTTTTCTTTCTTTTCTTCTTCTTTCTTTCTCTTTTTCTTCTTTCTTCTCTCTTCTCTTTTCTTTTTTTTCTCTCTTCTTTTTCTCTTCTTTTCTTCTTCTTTCTTTCTTTTTTCTTCTTCTTTTTTCTCTTTCTTCTTTTTTCTCTTTTCCTTTTCTTCTTTCTTTTCTTTTTTTTTTCTTTCTTTCTTCTTTTTCTTTTTCTTTTTCTTCTTTTTCTTTCTTTTTTCTTCTTTTCTTCTTTCTCCTTTCTTCTCTTCTTTTTTTCTTCTCTTTTTTCTCTTTTTTTTTCTCTCTCTCTTTTTTCTTTCTTTCTCTTCTTTCTTTCTTTTCTTTTTTTTCTTCTTTCTTTTCTCTCTCTTTTCTTTTTTCTTTCTTTTTCTTCTTTTCTTTCTCTCTCTTTCTTTCTCTTCTTCTTTTTTCTTTCTTTTCTTTTCCTTTTCTTTTTTTCTTCTCTTTTCTTCTCTTTTCTTTCTCTCCTTTTTCTTTTTTTCTCTTTCTCTTCTTTCTTCTTTTATCTCTTTCTTTTTCTCTTCCTCTTTTCTTTTTCTTCTTTCTCTTCTCTCTTTTCTCTTCTCTTTTCTTCTTCTTCTTCCTTTCTTCTTTTCTTCTTTCTTTTTTCTCTTCTTTCTTTCTTTCTTTTTTTTTTCCTCTTTTTTCTTTCTTATTGTTTCTTTTTCTTTTTCTTTTTCTCTTTCTTCTTTCTCTCCTTCTCTCTCCTTCTTTTCTTTTTCTTTTTTCTTTTCTTTCTCTTTTCTCTTCTTCTTCTTTTTCTTTTTCTTCTTTCTTCTCTTCTCTCTCTTTCTTCTCTTTCTTCTTTTTGTCTTCTTCTTTCTTTCTTTTTCTTTTCTTCTTTGTTTTTCTTTTTTCTTCTTTTTCTCTTTCCTTCTCTTCTTCTCTTTCTTTCTTTTTTCTTTCTTTCTTTCTTTCTCTTTTTCTCTTTTTCTCTTCTCTTTTCTTCTTTCCTTTTTCTTTTTCTTTTCTTCTTTTTCTTTCTTTCTCTTTTTTCTTTCTTTTTTTTTTTTTTCTCTCTCTTTCTTCTCTTTCTTTTCTCCCCTCTCTTCTCTTTTCTTTCTTCTCTTTTTCTCTTCTTCTCTCTCTCTTCTTCCTTCTTTCTTTTTCCTTTTCTCTTTTTCTCTTTCTCTTTTTCTCTTTCTTCTTTTCTTCTTTTTCCTCTTTTCTTTCTCTTCTCTTTTTTTCTTCTTTCTCTTTTTCTCTTTTTTTCCTTCTTCTCTTTTTTCTTTCTTTCTTTTTTCTTCTCTTTTTCTTCTTTCTTTCTTTTCTTTCTTTCTTCTCTCTCTTTCTTCTTTCTTTTCTTTTTTCTCTCCTTCTCTTTTTTCTTTTTTCTTCTCTTTCTTCTTTCTTTATTTCTCTTTCTTTTTTTTCTTTTCTCTTTTTTCTTTTCTCTCTTTTTTTCTCTTTCTTCTTTCTTCTCCTTCTTTCTTCTTTTCCTTCTTTTCTTTTTCTTTTCTTCTCTCTTCTCTTTTTTTTCTTCTCTTTTCTTTTCTCTTCTTCTTCATTTCCTTTTCTTCTTTTTTCTTTCTTCTTTTCTCTTTCTTTCTTTCTCTTTTCTTTCTTTTTCTCTTCTTTCTTCTTTTTCTTTCTCTTTCTCTTTCTCTTTCTTTTTCTTTCTTCTTCTCCTTTTCTTTCTTCTTCTTTTTTCTCTTTTTTTTTTCTTTTTTCTTTCTTCTCTTTCTCTTCTCTTCTTTTTTTTTCTCTTTTTCTTCTTTTTCTTCTTTCTTTCCTTTTTCTTTTCTTCTTCTTTTCTTTTTTCTCTTTTCTCTCTTTCTTCTTTCTTTCTCTTCTTTCTTTTCTTTTTCTTCTTTCCTCTTTTTCTTCTTCTCTTCTTCTTTCTTCTTTTTTCTCTTTTCTTTTTTTTCTCTCTTCTTCTCTTTTTTTCTTCTTTTTTTCTCTTTCTTTCTCTTTCTTTTCTCTTCTTTTCTCTTTTTTTCTCTTTTCTTTTTCTTCTCTTTTTTTCACTTTCTTTTCTTCTCCCTCTCTCTTTCTTTCTTTCTTCCTCTTTCTTCTTCTCTCTTTCTTTTTCTCTTTTTTCTCTCTTCTTTTCTCTTTCTTTCTTTTCTTTCTCTTCTTTTCTTTTTTCTCTTTTTCTTCTCTCTTCTTTCTTCTTCTTTCTTTCTCTTCCTTTTTCTTTCTTTTCTTTCTTTTCTCTTTCTTTCTCCTCTTTTCTTCTTCTCTCTTCTTTTTTTTTTCTTCTTTTCTTTTTTTCCCTTTTTCTTTCTTTCTTTCTTCTTTCTTCTTCTTTCTTCTTTTCTTTTTCTTCTTCTCTTTTCTCTTTTTTTCTCTTTTTTCTTTTTCTTTTCTTCTTTTCTTCTTTCTTTTTTTCTCTCTTCTCTTCTTCTCTTTTTTTCTTTTCTTTCTTCTTTTCTTTTTTCTTTTTCTCTCTCTTTTTTTCTTCTTTTTTCTTTTCTCTTTCTCTTCTCTTTCTTTTTCTTTCTTCTTTTTCTTTTCTCTTTCTTTCTTTTCTCTTTCTCTTTCTTTCTTCTTCTTCTTTCTTTTTCTTTATTTTTTCTCTTTCTCTCTTTCTTTTCTTTTTTCTCTCTTCTTCCTTTCTTCTCTTCTTTTTTTTTTTTTCTTCTTTCTTTCTTCTCCTTTTCTTCTTCTCTTCTTTCCCTTTTTTTCTCTTCTTCTTCTTCCTTCTCTTCTTTTTTTTCTTCTTTTCTTCTTCTTTCTCTTTTCTTTTTTTTCTTTTTCTTTCTTTTTCTTCTTTCTTTTTTTCTTTTTCTCTTTTTCTTCTCTTTTTCTTCTTTCTTCTTCTCTTTCTTTCTTCTTCTTTTTCTTCTTTTCTCTTCTCTTCTTCTCTTTTTTCTTTCTCTTTTCTTCTTCTTCTCTTTTTTCTCCTTTCTTCTTATTTTTTTTCTTTCTTCTTTTTCTTTTTTTCTTTTTTTCTTTCTTCTCTTTCTCTTCTCTTTTCTCTTTTTTCTTTTTTTCTTTCTTTCTTCTTTCTCTTTTTTTTTCTCTTTCCTTTTTTTCTTTTTTCTCTTTTTTCTTTCTCTCTTCTCTTTCTTTCTCTTTTTCTTTCTTTTTCTTTTTTCTTTTCTTTTCTTCTTTTTTCTCTTCTTTCTCTCTCTCTTTTTTCTTCTCTTTTCTCTTCTTTTCTTTCTTCTTCTTTTTCTCTACTTTCTCTCTTTTTTCTTTCTTTTTTCTTTCTCTCTTTTCTTCTCTTTCTTTTCTCTCTTTTCTTCTCCTCTCTTCTCTCTTTTCTTTTCTCTCTTTTCTTTTTCTTTCTTCTTTTTTTTCCTTCTTTTTCTTTTCTCTCTCCTTCTTTCTCTTCTCTTTTTCTTCTTTTCTTTTTTTTCTTTTTCCTCTTTCTCCTTTCTTCTTCTTTCTTCTTTCTCTTTTCTTTCTTTCTTCTTTCTTTTCTTTTTTCTTCTCTTCTTTTTCTCTTTTTTCTTTTCTCTTCTTTCTCTTTCTTTTTTTCTTTTTCTCTTTTCTTTCTTCTTTCTTCTCTTTCTCTTTTCTCTTCTTCTTCTTTATTCTTCTTCTTCTCTTCTCTTCTCTTTTTCTTTCTCTTTCCTTTTCTTTCTTTCTTCTTTTTTCTTTTCTTTCTTTTCTTCTCTCTCTTCTTTTTTTTCTTCTCTTTTTCTTTCTTCTTTTTTTCTTTCTTCTCTCTTCTCTTTCTTCTTTCTTCTTTTTTCCTCTTTTCTTCTTCTTCTCTTTTCTTTTTCTCTCTCTTTTCTTTTCTTCTTTCTTCTCTTCTTTCTCTTTCTCTCTCTCTCTTTTTCTTTTTCTTTTTCTTCTTTCTTTTCTCTTCTTTCTTTCTTCTTTCTCTTTTTTTTCTTCTCTTTTCTTTTCTTCTTTTCTCTTTCTTCTCTTTCTTTCTCTTTTTCTCTCTTTCTTCTTTTTCTTTTTCTCTCTTCTTTCTTTTTCTCTTTTCTTCTCTTCTTCTTCTTCTTTCTTTTTTCTTCTTTCTCTTTCTTTTTCTTCTTTTTCTTCTCTCTCTCTTCTTTTCTTTTTTTCTTTTTTCTCCTCTTTCTTCTTTCTTTTTTTTCTTTCTTCTTGTTCTCTTCTTTTTTTCTCTTTTCTTTTTCTCTTTCTTTCTTCTTTTTCTTCCTTCTTCTTTTTTCTTCTCCTTTTTTTTTCTTTTCTTTCTTTTTCTTCTTTTTTTTTCTCTTCTTTTTTCTTCTTTTCTTCTTTTCTTTCTTTTTCTCTTTTTCTTTTTTTTCTTCTTTTTCTCTTTCTCTTTTTTCTTCTTTTTCTCTCTTTTTTTCTCTTCTTTTTTCTTTCTTCTTTTCTTTTTCTCTTTTTCTTCTTTTTTCTTCTTTCCTCTTTTTCTTTTTTCTCTCTCTTTCTTTTTCTCTTTTTCTTTTCTTTCCTTTCTTTCTTTTCTCTCTTTTCTCTTTTCCTTTTCTTTTTTTTCTTTCTCTTCTTTTCTCTTCTCTTTTCTTTCTTCTTTCTCTTCTTTTCTCTTCCTCTCTCTCTCTTTTTTTCTTCTTCTCTCTCTTCTTCTTTTCTTTCTTTCTCTTTTTTCTTTTTTTCTTTTTTCTTTTTTCTCTTCTTTTCCCTCTTTTCTTTCTTCTCTTTTCTTTCTCTTTTTCTTTTTTTTCTCTTTTCTTCTTTTCTTCTTTCTTTTTCTTTCTTTTTTTTTCTTTCCTCTTTTCTTTTCTTCTTTTCTTTCTCCTTTTTTCTTTTTCTTTCTCTTTTTCTTCTTTCTTTTTTTTTCTTCTTTATTTCTCTCTCTTTCTTTCTTCTTTTTTCTTTCTTTTCTTTTTCTTCTTTTTTCTTTCTCTCTCTTCTTTTTCTCTCTTTTCCTTCTTTTCTCTTTCTTTTCTCTTTTTTTTCTTCTTTTTCTCTTCTCTTTTCTCTTTCTTTTCTTTCTTTCTCTTTCTTCTCTTCTTCTTCTTTTTCTTTTTCTCTTTCTTTTTTCTTCTCTCTCTTTCTCTTTTCTTTCTCTTTTTTTTCTCTTTTCTTTTTTCTTCTTTTTTCTTTCTTTTTTTCTCTTTTTTTTCTCTTTTTTTTTTTCTCTTCTTTTTTTTTCTTCCTTTTTCTTTTCTCTTCTCTTTTCTTCTCTTCTTTTTTCTCTCTCTTTTCTTCTCTTCTCTTCTTTCCCTTCTTTTTCTTTCTTTCTTTTCTTCTTTTTTTCTCTTCTTCTCTTTTCTTTCTTCTTCTTTTTCTTTTCTCTTTCTTTCTTTTCTTTTCTTTTTTTTTCTTTTCTTTTTTCTTTTTCTTTCTTTTCTTTTCTTTCTTTTTCTCTTCTCTTCTTTCTTTTCTTTTCTTTTTCTTTCTTCTTTTTTTCTTCTTTCTCTCTTTTCCTCTTCTTTCTTTTTCTCTTTTTTTTTCTTTCTTTTTCTTTTTTTTTCTCTTTTTTCTTTTTTCTCTTTCTCTTTCTTTTTTTTTTTTCTTTCTTTCTTCTTTTTCTTCTCTTTCTTCTCTCTTTTCCCTCTCTCTTCTTTTTCTCTTTCTTTTCTTTCTTTCTTCTCTTCTTCTTTCTTTTTCTCTTCTCTTTTTCTTTCTTTTTCTCTCTTCTCTTCTTTTTCTTTTTCTCTTTCTTTTCTTTTCTTCTCTTTCTCTTTTTTCTCTTTTCTCTTTTTCTTTCTTCTTCTTTTCTTTTTCTTTTCTTTTTCTTCTTCTCTTTCTTTCTTTCTTTTTCTTTTTCTCCTCTTCTTTTCTTCTCTCTTTCTTCTCTCTTTTCTTTCTTTTTCTTTTTTTTTCTTTTCCTTTCTTTCTCTCTTCTTTTTTTCTCTCCTCTTCTTTCTTCTTTCTCTCTCTTCTTTTCTTTTTTTTTTCTCTTTTTCTTCTTTTTTCTTCTTTCTTTTCTCTCTTTTTCTTTCTTTCTTTCTTTTTTTTTCTCTCTCTTTTCTTTTTCTCTTTTTTTTTTCCTTCTTTCTTTTTCTTTCTTCTTCTCTTTCTTTCTCTTCTTTCTTCTTCTTTCTTTTCTCTTCTTCTTTTCTCTTTTCTTCTTTTTTCTTTCTTTTTCTTCTTCTTCTTTTTTTCCTTTCTCTCTTCTCTTCTCTCTTCTTTTCTTCTTTCTCTCTCTCTCTTTCCTTTCTTCTTTTTTCTTCTCTTTTTCTTCTCTTTTTCTTTCTTTTCTTCTCTTCTTTTTTCTTTTCTTCTTCTTTTTCTTTTCTCTTCTTTTTTCTTCTTCTTCTCCTTTTTCTTTTCTTTCTTTCTTTCTTTCTTTCTTTCTTTCTTTCTTTCTTTCTTTCTTTTTCTTTTCTTTTCTTTTCTCTTTTCCTCTTCTTTCTTTTTCTTCTTTCTCTTTCTTCTCTTTTCTCTTCTTTTTTCTTTTTTCTTTTCTCCTTCTTTTTTTCTTTCTTTTTCTTCTTCTTTCTTCTTTCTTTTCTTTCTCTCTCTTCTCTTTCTTTCTCTTTTTTTCTCTTTTTCTTCTTTTCTATTTCTTCTTTCTTTTTTTCTTTCTTTCTTTTTTCTTTCTTCTACCTTTTTTTCTTCTTTTCTCTTTCTCTTTTTCTCTTTCTTTCTTCTTCTTTCTCTTTCTCTCTCTTTTCTTTTTCTTTCCTTTTTTTCTCTTCTCTCTTTCTTCTTCTCTTTTTCTTTCTCTTCTTTTTTTCTTCTCTTCTTTCTTTTTCTTCTTTTCTTTCTCTCTCTTCTTTTCTCTTTTTCTCTCTTTTACTTTCTTTTATTCTTCTTTCTTTTTTTCTTTCTTTCTTCTTTTCTTCTCTTCTTTCTTTCTCTTTTCTCTCTCTTCTCTTCTCTTTTTCTCTCTTCTTTTCTCTTCTTTTTTCTCTTTCTTTACCTCTTCTCTTTTTCTTTTTTCTTTTTCTCTTCTCTTCTTCTTTCTTCTTCTCTTCTTTCTCTCTCTCTTCTTTTTTTTCTTTCTTTCTTTTCTTCTTTTCTCTCTTCTTTCTTCTCTTCTCTTTTCTCTTTTTCTTCTTCCTCTCTTTTTTCTCTTTTTTCTTCTTCTCTCTTTTCTTCTTTCTTCTTTTTTTTCTTCTTTCTCTTTTCTTTTCTTCTTCTTTTCTTCTTCTTTTTTTCTTTTTATTCTTCTCTCTTTTTCTTTTCCTTCTTTCTTCTCTCTCTTCTTTTCTCTTCTTTTTCTTTCTTCTCTTCTTTTTTCTTTCTTCTTTTCTCTCTTCTTTTTTCTCTTTTTTTTTCTTGTTCTCTTTCTCTTCCTTTCTTTCTTTTCTTCTTTTCTTTTTTCTCTTCTTTCTTTTTTCTTTCTCTTTTCTTTCTCTTTTCTTTTCTCTCTTTCTTTTCTTCTTTCTTTCTTTCTTTCTTTCTTCTTTTTCCTTCTTTTTTCTTTTTCTTCTCTCTTCTTCTTCTTTTCTTTTCTCTCTTTCTCTTTCTTCTTTCTCTTTTTCTTTCTCTCTCTCTCTTTCTTTCTTTTCTTCTTTTCTCTTCTTCCTTTTTTTCTCTTCTTTTCTCTTCTTTCTTCTTTTTTTTCTCTCTCTTTTCTTTCTTCTTCTTTTTTCTGTTCTTCTTTCTTTCTCTTCTTTCTTTTTCTTCCTCTTCTCTTCTCTTTTTCTTTTTCTTTTCTTCTTTTCTTCTTTCTCTTTCTTTTCTTTCTTCTTTTTTTTCTTTTTCCTTTCTTTCTCTCTCTTTCTCTTCTTTCTTCTCTTTCTTTCTTTTTTTCTTTCTTTTCTTTTTCTTTCCTTCTCTTCTTCTTTTTTCTTCTTTCTTTTTTCTTCTTTTCTTCTCTCTTTTCTTTCTTTTTCTTTCTTTCTATCCTTTTTCTCTCTTTTTTCTCTCTTTTCTTTCTCTCTCTTTCTTTTCTCTTCTTCTCTCTTCTTTTCTTTTTCTTCTTTTTTCTTCTCTCTTTCTTCTTCTCTCTTTCTTTCTCTTTCTTCTCTTCTTCTTCTCTTTCTTTTTCTTTTTCTTCTTCTTTTCTCTTTTCTTCTTTTTTTCTCTTTTTCTTCTTTCTCTTTTCTTCTTTTTCTTTTCTTTCTTTTTCTTTTTTCTTCCTCTCTCTTTCTTTCTCCTCTTCTTTTTCTTTCTTTCTTTTTTTCTTCTCTTCTTTCTTTCTTCTTTCTTCTCTCTCTTCTCTTTTCTTCTTTTCTTTTTTCTTCTTCTTCCTCTTCTTTCTTTCTTTTTCTTTTTCTCTCTTCTTCTCCTCTTCTTTTTCTTTTCTTTTCTTCTTTTTTCTTTCTCTTTTCTCTCTCTTTCTCTTCTTTTTTCTTCTTTTTCTTTCTCTTCTTTTTTTTCTTTCTTTCTTTTTCTCTTTTTTCCTTTCTTCTTCTTTTTCTCTCTTTTTCTTCTTTCTCTCTTTCTTTTCTTCTTTCTCTTTTCTTCTCTCTCTTCTTTCTCTTCTCTTCTTTTTCTTCTTCTTCTTTTTTTCTTTCTTTTCTTTTTTCTTCTCTTTCTCTTTTCTTTCTTTCTTTCTCTTTTTCTTTTTTTCCTTTTTTTTCTCTTTTTCTTTCTCTCTTTCTTCTTCTTTTTTTCTTCTTCTTTTCTCTTTTCTTCCTCTTTCTCTCTTTTTCTTCTTTTTCTTTTCTTCTTCTTTTTCTCTTTTCTTCTCTTTCTTTTTTTCTTTTCTTCTTTCTCTTTTTTCTTTTCTTCTTTATCTTCTTTCTTTTCTCTTTTTCCTTTTCCTTTTCTTCCTTCTTTTCTTTTTCTTCTTTTTTCCTTTCTTTCTTTTCTCTTTTTTCTCTTCTTCTCCTTTCTTTTTCTTTCTCTTCTCTTCTTTCTCTTCTTTTTCCTTTTTCTCTACTCTTTCTTTCTTTCTTTCTTTCTTCTTCTCTTTCTTCTTCTTTTCTTCTTTTCTTCTTTTTATTTTTCTTCTTTCTCTCTCTCTTCTTTCTTTCTTTTTTCTTTCTTCTCTCTTTTTCTTTTCTTTCTTTTTTTCTCTCTTTTTTCTTTTTTCTCTCTTCTTCTTTTTCTCTCTTTTCTTCTCTTCTTTTTTCTTTTCTTTCTTTCTCTTTCTTCTTCTTCTCTTTTCTTTTTTCTTCTTTCTTCTTTTTTCTCTTCTCTTTCTCTTTCTCTTTTTCTCTTCTTTTCTTCTTCTTTCTTTCTTTTCTTTTCTCTTCTTTCTCTTCTTCTTTCTTTCTTCTTTCTTTCTTCTTTTTCTTTCTTTCTTCTCTTTTTCCTTTCTCTATTTTCTTCTTTCTTCTCTTCTTTTTTCTTTTCTTTCTCTCTTCTTTTTCTTTTCTTCTTTTCTTTCTTTCTTTTTTCTTCTTTTTCTTTTTTTCTTTCTTTTCTTCTTTCTTCTCTCTTTTCTCTTTCTCTTCTCTCTTTCTTCTTTCTTTTCTCTTCTCTTTCTTTCTTCTTTTTTCTCTTCTCTTTTTCTTCTTTTTCTCTTCTCTTCTTTTCTTTCTTCTTCTTTCTTTTCTTCTTTCTTTTCTTCTTCTCTTTTTTCTCTTTTTCTTTTTTTTTTTCTTTTTATCTTTCTTCTTTCTCTTTTTTCTTTTTTTTTTTTCTCTTTTTTCTTTTCTTTCTTTTTCTTCTTTCTTTTTCTTTCTTTCTTCCTCTTTCTTCTCCTTTTTCTTCTTTCTTTCTTCTCTCTTCTTCTTTTTCTTCTCTCTTTCTTTTTTTCTTTCTCTTCTTTTCTTTCTTCTTCTCTTCTTCTTTTCTTTCTTTTCTTTTTCTTCTTCTCTTTTTTTCTTTTTTTCTTTTTCTTCTTCTTTCTTCTCTTTCTCTTCTTCTCTTCTCTCTTCTTCTCCTTTTCTTTCTTCTTCTTTTTTCTTTTCTCTCTTCTTTTCTCCTTCTTCTTTTCTTTCTTCCTTTTTTCTTTTTTTCTTTTCTTCTTTTCTCTTTTCTTTTTTCTTTTTCTCTTTTCTTCTTTTCTTCTTTTCTCTTTATCTCTCTTCTTTTTTTCTTCTTCTTTTTTCTTCTTCTTTTCTTTCTTTTCTTTCTTTTCTTTCTCTTCTTTTTTTCTTGTCTTTCTTCTCTCTTCTCTTTTTCTTTTTTTCTTCTTTCTCTCTTTTCTCTTTCTCTTTTCTTTTTCTCTTTTTTCTCTCTTTTTTTTTCTCTCTCTTTCTTTGTTCTTCTTCTTTCTTCTTTCTCTTCTTTCTCTTTCTCTTTCTTCTTCTTTCTTTTTTTCTTTCTTTTTCTTCTTTTTTCTTTCTTTTTCTCTTCTTCTTCTCCTTTCTCTCTTTTTTTTTCTTCTATTCTTTTTCTTTCTTTTTTCTTTTTTTTCTTCTTTCTTCTCCTTCTTTTCTCTTCTCTCTTTACTTTTTCTTCTTTTCTCTCTTTTCTTTTTCTTTCTCTTTTTTTCTTTTTTCTTTCTTTTTTCTTTTTCTCTCTTTCTTTTTCTCTTTTTCTTTCTTCTTTTTCTTTTCTCTCTTTCTTTTCTTCTTTCTCTTTCTTTCTTTCTTTTTTCTTTTCTCTTTCTTCTTTTCCTCTTTTTCTTTTCTTCTCTTTTCTCTTTCTTCTTTCTTCTTTTTTCTTCCTTCTCTCTCTTTCTTTCTTTTTCTCTTCTCTTTTCTCTTTCTTTTCTCTTTCTCTCTTTCTCTCCTCTTTTCTTTCTTTTTTCTTTCTTTCTTCTTCTTTCTTTCTTTCTTCTTCTTTTTCTCTCTCTTTTCTTCTTTCCTTTCTTCTTTTTCTTTTTCTTTCTTTCTCTCTCTTTTTTTCTCTTTTTTTTTCTCTCTTCTCTTTCTCTCTCTTTTTCTTTCTTTTCTTTTCTCTTTTTCTCTTTCTCTTTTCTTCTTTATTTCTTCTTTCTTTTCTCTTTCTCTTCTTTTTCTTTTTTTCTTCTTTTCCTTCTTTTTTTTTTCTTTTTTCTTCTTTCTCTCTTCTTTTTTTCTTCTCTCTCTTTCTTTCTTCTCTTTTTTCTTTTTTCTTTTTTCTCTTCTCTTCTTCTTCTTTCTCTTTTCTTCTCTTTCTTCTCTTTCTCTTTCTTTTTTCTTCTCTTCTTTTTTCTCTTCTTTTCTTTCTTTTATCTCTCTTTTTTCTTCTTTCTTTTCTCTTTCTTCTTCTTTCTTTTTTCTCTTTTTCTCTTTTTCTCTTTCTTTCTCTCTTTCTCTTCTTCTTTTTTTTTCTCTCTTCTCTTCTTTCTTCTTCTTCTTTTCTTTTCTCTTCTTCTTCTTTTTTTCTTCTTCTCCTTTTTTCTCTTTCTTCTTTTCTTTTCTTCTTTTTTCTCTTCTTTCTCCTTCTTCTCTTTTTTTCTCTTTCTTCTTCTCTTTCTTTTTTCTACTTTTCTTTCTTTTCTTTTTCTTCTCTTCCTTCTTCTTCTTTCTCTTTTTCTTCTTTTCTCTTTTTCTCTTCTTTTCTTTCTTTTCTCTCTCTTTTCTTTTTCTTTTTTTCTCTTTCTTCTTCTTTCTTCTCTTTCTTTTCTTTTCTCTTCTTCTTTCTTTCTCTCTTTCCTTTTTTCTTTTCTTCTTTTCTCTTTTTTTTCTTTTTCTTTTTCTCTTTTTTCTTTTCCTCTTTTCTTCTCTTCTCTTCTCTTTTCTTCTTTCTTTTTCTCTCTTTTTTTCCTTCTTTCTTCTTCTTCTCTTTTCTTTTTTCTTCTTCTTTCTTTCTTTTTTCTTCTTTTCTTTTTTCTCTTTTCTTTTCTTCTTCTTCTTTCTTTCTTCTTTTTCTTCTCTTTTTCTTTTTCTCTCTTTCTCTTTTCTTTTCTTCTTTCTTTTCTTCTCTCTTCTTTTTCTTCTTCCTTTCTCTTTCTCCTTTCTTCTTTCTTCTTCTTCTCTTTCTTCTTTTTCTTTTCTTCTTCTTTCTTCTTCTTTCTTTTCTTTTCCTCTTTTTTCTTCTTCTTATTTTCTTCTCTTTCTTCTTTTTTTTTTTCTCTTTCTCTTTTCTCTTTTTCTTTCTTTCTCTTCTCTTCTTTCTTTCTTTTCTCTCTTCTCTTCTTTCTCTTTTCTTTCTCTTCTTCTTTCTTTCTTTTCTTCTCTTCTTCTCTTCTTTTTTTCTCTTCTTTTCTTCTCTTTCTCTTCTTCTTCTCTTCTTTTCTTCTTCTCTTCTCTTTTCTTCTTTTCTTTTTTTCTTTCTTTTTCTTCTTCTTCTCTTCTTTTTTTCTTCTTCTTTATTCTTCTTTTTTCTCTTTTTCTCTTCTTTTCTTCTCTCTCTTCTTTTTTCTTTCTTCTCTTTTTCTTTTTCTTCTTTCTTTTTCTTCTTTCTTCTTTTCTTTCTTTCTTTTTCTTTTTCTCTTCTTCTCTCTTTCTATTTTTTTCTTCTCTCTTTTCTCTCTTCTCTTTCTTTTTCTTTTTCTCTTTCTCTTTTTCTCTTTTCTTTCTCTTCCTCTTTTTCTTTCTTCTTTCTTTTCTTTTTTTTTTTTCTCTTCTTCTTTTTTTTCTTTTTTCTTTTTCTTCTTCTTTTCTTCTTTTTCTTCTTCTTCTTCTTTTTCTTCTTCTTTTTCTTCTTCTTTTTCTTCTTCTTCTTTTTCTTCTTCTTCTTTTTCTTCTTCTTCTTTTTCTTCTTTTTCTTTCTCTTTCCCTTTTCTTTCTTTCTTTCTTCTTTTTTCTCTCTCTTTCTCTCTCTTCTTCTTCTTTTTTTTCTTTCTCTCTTTTCTTTTTCTTCTTCTCTTCTCTTCTTCTTTTCCTTTTTTTTTTTCTTCTTTTTCTCTACTTTCTCTCTTCTTTTCTTCTTCTCTTTCTTTCTCTTTTTCTTCTTCTTTTTTCTCTTCTTTTCTTTTTTCTCTCTCTTTTCTTCTTCTTTTCTTTTTCTTTATTCTCTCTTCTTCTTCTTCTTCTTTCTTTTCTTCTCTTCTTTTCTTCTCTTTCTTTTTTTTTTCTTTTTTTTTCTCTTTCTTTTCTCTTTTTTCTCTTTTCTTTTTCTTCTCTCTTTCTTCTTCTTTTCTTTTCTTCTCTTTCTCTTTTTCTTCCTTCTTCTTCTTTTCTTCTTTTTTCTTTTCTTTTTCTTCTCTTTTTTTCTTTCTTTCTTCTTTTTTTCTTTCTTTCTTTTTTTCTCTTTCTCTCTTTTTTTCTTCTTCTTCTCTCTTTTCTTTTTCTTCTTCTCTTTTCTCTTCTTCTTCTTTTTCTTCTTTCTCTTTTCTCTTTTTTCTTTCTTTTCTTTCTTTTTCTTTTTCTCTCTTCTTCTTTTTCTCTCTTTTTCTTCTTCTTTCTTCTCTTCTTTTTTCTTTCTTCTTTTTTTTCTCTTCTTCTTTCTCTCTTTTTCTTTTCTTTTCTTTCTTTTCTTTTTTCTTCTTTTTCTTTCTTTTCCCTTTTCTTTTCTCTTTCTTTCTTTTCTTTCTTTCTTTCTTCTTTTCTCTTCTTTTCTTCTTCTTCTCTCTTTCTCTTTCTCTTTTTCTTTTTTTTTCTTCTTTTCTTCTTTTTTCTTTCTTTCTCCTTTCTTTTTTTCTTTTTTTTTCTTTTTCTTCTTCTTTCTTTATTTTCTTTTTTTCCCTTCTTCTTCTTTTTCTTCTTCTTTCTCTTTTCTTCTCTTTTTCTTCTTTTCTTTCTCTTTTCTCTCTCTTCTATCTTTTTTTTTTTTCTTTTTTCTCTTTCTTCTTCTTTCTCTCTTTTTTTCTTTTCTTTTTTCTCTTTTTCTCTTTTCTCTTCTCTTCTTTCTTTTCTCTTTTTTTTCTTTCTTTCTCTCTTTTTCTTTCTTCTTTTTTTCTTCTCTTCTTTTTCTTTTCTCTTCTTCTTTTTTTCTCTTTCTCTTTCTTTTCTTTTCTTTCTCTTTTTTTTTTTCTTTCTTTTCTTCTTCTCTTTTTTTCTCTTTTCTTTTCTTTTTTCTTCTCTTTTCTTTTCTTCTTTTTCTCTCTTTCTTTCTTTTTTCTTTCTTTTTTTTTCTCTTCTCTTTTCTGTCTTCTTTTTTTTTTTTCTTTTTCTTCTCTCTTTTTTTCTTCTTTTTTCTTTCTTTTCTTCTCTTTTCTTCTTTTCTTTTTTTTTCTCTTTTTCTTCTTTTTTTCTTTTTCTCTCTTTTTCTCTTTTCTTTTCTTTTTTTCCTTTTCTTCTTCTTCTTCTCTTTTCTTCTTTTTTTTTTTCTTTTTTTCTTCTCTTTTCTTTCTTTTCTCTTTTTTCTCTTTCTTCTCTTCTCTTTTTCTTTTCTTCTCTTTCTTGTTTTTTTTTTCTCTTCTCTTTTTTTCTTCTTTTCTTTTCTTTCTTTTTTTCTTTTCTTTCTTCTTTTCTCTTTTTTTTTTATCTTTCTTTCTTTTCTTTTTTTTTTCTTCTTTTTCTTTCTCTTTTTTCTCTTTCTTCTTTTTTTTTTTTCTTTTTTCTTTTTTTTTCTCTCTTTTTTCTTCTTTCTTCTTTCTTTTTTTTTTTTCTCTTTTTTCTCTTTTTTTTTTTTCTTTCTTTTTTTCTTTTATTCTTTTTTTTCTTCTCTTCTCTTTCTTCTTTTTTTTTTTCTTTTCTTTTCTTCTTCTTTCTTTTTTTCTTCTCTTCTTTTCTTTTCTTTCTTCTCTCTTTTCTTTTTCTCTTTTTTTTTTCTTCTTCTTTTTCTTTTCTTCTTCTTTTTTTCTTCTTCTCTTTTCTCTCTTTTCTTTTTCTTCTCTTTCTTTCTCTTTTCTTTTTTTCTTTTTTCTTTTTTCTTTTTTTCTCTTTTTTCTCTTTCTTCTTTTCTCTCTTTCTTCTTTTTTTTTTTTCTTCTTTCTCTTCTTTCTTTCTTTTCTTTCTTCTCTTTTTTTCTCTTTCTTTTTTTTTCTCTTTTTTCTCTTTTTTTTCTCTCTTTCTTCTCTTTTTTCTCTTTCTTTTCTTCTTTCTTTCTTTTTTTTTCTTTTCTTTTTCTTTTCTTTCTTCTTCTATTTCTTTTTTCTTCTTCTCTTTCTCTTTTTTTTTTTTTCTTCTCTTCTCTTTTCTTTTCTTTTCTTCTTTTCTCTTTTCTTTTCTTCTTCTTTTTTCTCCTCTCTTCTTTTTCTTTTTTCTTCTCTCTTTCTTCTTTTTTCTTTCTTTCTTCTTTCTTCTTCTTTTCTTCTTCTTTTCTTTCTCCTTCTCTCTTTTTTTCTCTCTTCTTCTTTTCTTTCTTTGTTCTTTTTCTTTTTCTTTCTTTTCTTCTCTTTTCTCTTCTTCTCTTTTCTCTTTTCTCTTTCTTCTCTCTTTTTCTTCTTTCTCTCTCTTTTCTTCTTTTTTTCTCTTTTTTTTCTTTTTCTTTCTTTTTCTTCTTTTCTTCTTCTTCTTTCTTTATCTTTCCTCTCTTTTTCTCTTCTTTTTCTTCTTTTCTTTTTCTCTTTCTTCTTTCTTTTTTTCTCTTTCTTCTTTCTTTTTCTCTCTTCTCTTTCTCTTTTCTTTTCTTTCTCTTTTCTTTTCTTTTCCTCTTCTTCTTTCTTTTTCTTTCTTTTTCTTTTTTCTCTTCTCTTTTTTTCTTTTTTTTCTTTCTCTCCTTTTTCTTCTCTTGTCTTTTTCTCTTTTTTTCTTTTTCTTTTTTCTTCTTTTTCTCTTTCTCCTTTTCTCGCTTTCTTCTTTTCTCTTCTTTCTTTTCTTCTTCTCTTTCTTTTCTTTCTTTTCTCTTTTCTCTTCTCTTCTTTTTTCTTTTCTTTCTTCTTTTTCTCTTCTTTTCTTTGTTTTCTTCTCCTCTCTTTTTTTTTTTTTCTTTCTTCTTCTTTTTTCTGTTTTCCTTCTTCTTCTCTCTTTTTTTTCTTCTTCTTCTTTTTCTCTTTTCTTTTCTCTTTTCTCTCTTCTTCTTCTCTTTTCTCTCTTTCCTCTTTTTTTTCTTTTCTCTTTTTCTTCTCTTTTCTTCTTCTTCTTTTCTCTTCTTTTTTTTTTTCTTTTCTCTTTCTTCTTTTCTTTCTTCTTCTTTCTTTTTTCTTCTTTTTCTTCTTCTTTCTCTTTCTTTCTTCTTCTCTTTCTTTCTTTTTCTCTTTTTCTTTTTTCTTCTCTTTTCTTTTCTCTTTTTTCTTTCTTTTTCTTCTCTCACTTTTTTTTTTTTCTCTTTTTTCTTTTCTTTCTCTCTTTTCTTCTCTTCTTTCTTTTTTTCTTTTTATTTCTTTCTTTTTCTTTTTTTCTTTTTCTCTTTCTTTCTTTTCTCTTCTTCTTTTTCTTTTCTTCTCTTCTTCTCTCTCTTTTTATTTCTCTTTTATCTTTTCTTTTTTTTTTTCTTCTTCTTTTGTTTTTCCTTTTTTTTCCTTTCTCTTTTCTTTTTCTTTCTTCTTTCTTCTCTTCTTTTTTTCTCTTTTTCTTTTCTCTTCCTCTTCTTCTCTCTCTTTTTCTTTTTTTTTTTTTCTTCTTTTTTTCTTTCTCTTTTCTCTTCTTTTTTCTTTTCTTTTTTTTCTTTTTCTTCTCTCTCTTTTTTTCTACTTCTCTTTCTTTCTCTTTTTCTTCTCTTTCTCTTTTTTCTTTTTTTCTTTCTTTTTCTCTTTTTCTCTTCTTCTCTTTTTTCTCTTCTTTTTTCTTCTTTTTCTTTTTTCTCTTCTTTCTTTCTTCTTTTTTTTCTTTTCTTCTTCTTTTTTTCTCTTCTGTTTTTTTTCTCTTCTTTTTTTTTCTTCTTTTCTTTTTCTCTTCTTTTTCTTTTTCTTTTTTTTCTCTTTTTTTTTTTTTCTCTCTTTTTCTTTTTTCTTTCTTATTTTCTCTTTTCTCTTTTTTCCTTCTCTTTTCTTTTTTTTTCTTTCTTTTCTTTTCTTTTTCTTCTCTTTTTCTCTTTTCTCCTACTTTTTTCTTCTCTTTTATTTCTTTCTCTTTTTCTTTTTTTCTTTTTTCTTTTCTTCTCTTTCTTTTCTTTCTCTTTTTTCTTTCTCTTTTCTTTCTTTCTTTTCTCTTCTCTCTTTTTCTCTTCTTTTTTTCTTTCCTTCTTTTCTTTTTTCTTCTTTTTTCTCTCCTCTTCTTCTCTTTTTTTCTTTCTTTTTTTTTTTTCTCTTTTCTTCTTCTCTTTCTTTTTTCTCTTTTTTCTTCTTTTTCTTTTTTTTTTTCTCTTCTCTTTTCTTTTTCTTTTTTTTTCTCTTTTCTCTTTCTTTTCTCTTTCTTCTTTTTTCTTCTTCTTCTTTTTCTTCTTTTTCTTTCTTTTTCTCTTTTTCTTCTTCTTTTCTCTTTTCTTTCTCATTTTTTTTCTATCTTTTTTCTTTTTTTTTTCTCTTTTTTTCTTTTTTTTTTTCTCTGTTTCTCTTTTCTTTTTCTTCTTCTTTTCTTCTCTTCTCTTCTTCTCTTTTTCTTATTTTTCTTTCTCTTTTCTTTCTTTTCTCTTCTTTTTTTCTTTTTTCTCTTTTTTCCTTCTTCTTTTCTCTCTTCTTTTTTTCTTTTCTTCTTCTTTCTCTCTTTTTTTCTTTTTCTTTCCTTCTTTTTTTCTACTTCTTCTTTTTTCTTTTTCTTTTTTTTTTTTTTCTCTCTTCTCTTCTTCTTTTTCTTTCTTTCTTCCTTCTCTCTTTTTCTCTTTTCTTTCTACTTTCTTTTTTCTCTTTTCTTTTCTTTTTCTCTCTTTTTTCTTCTCTTCTTTTTCTCTTTTTCTTTTCTTTCTTCTTTCTTTCTCTTTCTTTCTTCTTCTATTTCTCTTTCTCATCTTTCTTTCTCTTTTCTATTTTTTCTTTCTTCTTTCTCTTCTTCTCTTCTATTTTCTTTTCTTTTTTCTTCTTTTTTTTCTTCTTTTTTTTCACTTTCTTCTTTTCTCTTCTCTCTTCTTTCTTTTCTTCTTCTCTTCTTTCTTTCTTGTCTTCTTCTTTTTTTCTTCTTTTTTTTTCTTCTTCTTTTTTTTTTCTTTTCTCTTTTCTTTTTCTGTTCTTTTTCTTTTTTTCTTTCTTTTTTTCTTTCTTCTCTTCTTTTTTCTGTTTTCTTTTCTTTCTTCTTTCTTTTTTTTTCTTTTTCTTTCTCTCTTTCTCTCTTCTTTTCTTTCTTCTTCTTCTCTTCTTTTTTTCTTCTTCTCTCTTTTCCTTTTTTTCTTTTTTTCTTTTTCTTTCTCTTCCTTCTTTTCTTTTCTTTTTCTCTTTTTTTCTTCCTTTTCTTCTTTTCTTTTTCTTCTCTCTTCTTTCTTTGTCTTTTCCTTTCTCTTTCTTTCTCTTCTTTCTTTTTCTCTGTCTTTTTTCTTTCCTCTTTTTTCTTTTTTCTCTTTCTTCTTTTTCTTCTTTTTTTTTCTTTCTTCTTTTTTCTTTCTTTCTCTTCTT